>CAJDSM010041623.1:34825-46961 GCA_903981925.1 Ostrea lurida | reverse complement strand
ATATGCAATTGTATTTTTGAAAATTTAACTTTTCATCCTAGATGAGACATGGGCGTCATTACATTCATGTTGATTTATTACAGGATTTACATTGAAGATTAACCATATTGACTCAATTACAAATTAAATACAGACTATTTTGAAATGTAATATGATCTAACAATTTTACAATTACTTTGAAATGAGATAACATCATTACATTGACATGATTGACTTTTCAAATACTTGTTGACTGAGGCAAAGCTTTTTCCATTTACTGCCAAGGGAGTTATTAATTTGAACAACACTTCAATCAACTAATTAAAACATATATTATATCATAGATCAATTATCTCAAAGCAACTAATGCTACAGAATGTACTAGTGTATATTAAGAATTAAATTTGAAAATTGATATGACAATAGAGCTTTAATTTTGTCATTAATGTTGTGCTGAGGATAAACTTATTCGAAGTTCCACTGTAGAGTATCGTTCATGGCTATCGATATATTGCACTATCTATCGGAAATCAGAAATGCGTATCAAAACGATCAATATGGCACTTTAATTGACCCCTATTAAAAAATCACAAACAACTTATTGACCAATTAATTTTTAAAAAATCAGATAATTAGAGTAATAGCTTTAACATTTATACAAATAACCAAGAGGAATGCGGAGTGTAGACCTGATGTCAGCTACTGAGGATGATACGCACCATATAGAAGCACTATGACCATCAGAACCCCTCCAGCTTAGGACACCGTGCTACTAGCTGATGCTCTGATGTATGCCAATTGTTGTAGAAATTACACATCGGACATAGATAGCAGCTCCACCCATCAGCTACAGTGTATCCTTGAAGAAACAGTTTATTTGTGGGTCTATAACATTAAATTATCCAGTATAAGCACTCAAGTGGTATGTGATATGAGAAGTATTGAAAACAAGGAAGATGTTGGTTAAACTCTTCAACAAAATAATTCAGAAATGAGGAGATATGTATATATGTTTAAAGATTTGGCGGTTAAGATATTATTCAGCAACTTTCCTATGTGGTCCCTCAGAACAATAACATAGGAATATTAGTTATATGGATTCTTGGCAGCGGTAAAATGCCATAAACCCCTGTCAAGTTTATATTCTCCCGAGGCCGCCAGCGAGGAGAATATATAACACTTTGACAAGGAATATGAGTCCATATACACTGCCAGAATCCATAAATATGAATATGGTACTACTTGCAGAGCGATCTAATTTAAATAGAACAATCAAAGAGCTAGAGGGAAAGGAATCTGAGGAAAAAGAAAGTTCGAGTGAGAAAATCTGTAATGGATTGTGATGTGATATGTCATTTTATTCTCGGCATTTTACGTAATAGAACAATTGTATTATTTCTTTAATTATATATTGCATTTAATGTGTAAAAAAGTTGTGAAAATATACGACTAGCGCAGCGTTTATATTAGCTAAAACAAATGGATGAGTCGCTTCAACTTATGACGTCACAGAATGGATAAACTTGTTTACAAACACGCAACCGTATTATGTTTAGTTTACGTATTGAAGCGGAGTTTTTGGTAATAATTATCAAGAGTAAGTTAAATGTAACTTTTACAAATATTTTTTTTTTAGAATTACTCAAACTATGAAGGTGGATAAATGCAAAAAGTAAACGATGTCTTATATCGAAGCGATTAATATTGGAAGCCATTTTGTATCCATCTTTTGACAGGGTATATGGCCTCATGTACACGGTTATGTCCAGATTCAAAGTGCCTGCCATTGCTTCTCTGCAGTAGTACAGTTGATTTAATAACAAAGTACATTGTATGTTTTAACTATATCCACCTTTGCTTCATATCATTAACACTTTAAAATATGATCTACTCAGGTGTGATCAATCATTAAAGCCATTTTGTCATGAGTGTTCCTCTCCATTGTTTTATGTCCTATTGTTGTTAACAATAGGACATCTGTTTTGTTTTGAGCTAAAACCAAAAAGAGGAGAGATGAACCTCAGCAATTTCGCTTATGTTTTCAAACAGTGTGGTTCATCACCATTTTCAATAATGGCTATTTTGCTAATAAAAAAAAAAAAAAAATAAACAAAAATAATAATAGACAGAAGGAAATAAAAGGAATAATGCACCTGACTATTTAATCGAAATATAAGGAAATAAAACTCTATTCATAAATCTTTTGAGGAAAAAGTGGTTGATAGCATAATTCATGCTTTAAGGGCATGGATGAAAACGTATGGCTGTGACAAAACCACCATGAAGATCACAAAGCCATTGATTATATTTACTGTGTTAAAATGCAAGAAAGCAAAACTTTTTTTATGAAATTCTAAACCCAAATACTTCCATCACCGCTGGCAAAACAAAAAGGAGTGCGCTTTTCTATACAATAGTAAAGAATAGAAAATAATTCACAAAATACCTTTCAGAGTGACTAGGGACAGTAAAATCCAGTAGTTTCAATACAGAATTATTAATAGCATCTTAGCGACAAACTCTTTTCTATTTAAAATGAAATACTGCAACCTGTGTCACTCTGAAGAGGCATCAATTGAACAGGAATTCATTGAACATATTTTATGGGAGTGCAATGTTTAACAAATTTTCTTAAGTGATTTTGAAAATTTTCTACGAGAAAAAACTCTTTTATTCTTGGTTTATTGAAAATAATACTTAACGCTTGGAACATTGGGCATTCCAATTAATTAGAGCCAAACAAAGGACAGTAGTTTTGTACTAAATCCTACAGATGGGGTGAAATTAAATCCCATCTTCATTGTTTGCGAGCTTGTAAATGTAAAAATGTGGAAAACTTTCTCAATATAGAGGAGTATGGAGCGCAAAATTTACATAAACTCAAATAATTGACAGAAGATTTCTTTAATTATTTAAACTTAAAGATATCATTAACTCGATTATTGCTCTCTTCAATTGAATTAATGCGCGCATTAAATGAATTATTGCTCTCATTAATTGAATTAGTGCTCGCATCAGTTCAATTCAAGAGAGCAATAATTCATTTAATGCGCGCAACAATTCAATTGTTGCTCTCATTATTTCAATAAATGCTCGCATTGATGTGGTGGAATTATTGCTCACAAAATTAATTAAATGCTCGGTATAAATGATTTAATGATATCTTTAATTCTATTAAAGATATCTTTAATTATTTACAACACTTTTGTATAAGTTCAAAATATGCATTAATTCATTTAAAGAGAGCAATAATTCAATTAATGAGAACATTAAATCAATTGTGGATATGTTGAATTAAAGATGTTGTAAGATCTGCTAGATTGGGAGTGGATTTTATTACACATGCTGTTTAATTTTAAATGTAAGGGGAATATAGTTGTGAAGGGTTGTGGGTGGATTTTACTATGATGTCTGATGATTTATTTCATGCCCTAGAGTGTAAACGTAAACGGTGCATGTATTGTTCAATGTGTAAACTAATTGTCAATTATTGTTATGCCTGACACCTACCTTCTTCACTTATAACTATTCAGCCTTGCTTTATACATACCGTTACTTTGCCGCATATATTGTGGTCACTCAATAGGGAAAGTCACAAAGCACTTGTGAGTTTAACCTCACAGTGAATACTATGTCGTAACAGCCTCATCGCGTCCAGCTCATACTTTTCCTAGTAATGTATAGTGACAAAACTTCGCAGTAAAAAGATAGATGACAGTTATCGTATTATTTTGCTCGCCTTTCAAGTGTTAGTTGGTGTTGTACCAAGCCTACCAGTCTCAACTCAGTTGGTGATTTCGCACGAAGGTCTTTTATTTCATGTCGTTTTATCAGTTTATACACTACAGGGTTGCCTGTTATTGTAGTTTTGGTCCACAACTGCCTAAAAGCCATGTTGTCGGAACATAATCGTGGACTGCTGAGTGAGGTACACGACTAGTATATGTTTAATCACTATGAGCAAAACTACATGTTTAGGATTAGTGAATTTTAATGACTCGTTCATACAGGTCGCTGAGCAACAAACTGTCCCACTTGTCACGCCTGATTTAATAATGACCCTTGTGGAATAGGTCTGTAAATCACACGATTTTGTCCTGAACGTAGTCTGATTACGAAACTCGCACTAACACTAAGGATGTCTAGTACCGATATGTTTTGTATATGAACTATAACGATTTAGATCAAATCTCTGTGTTGTGATGATTACCATTCTCTCGTTATCTCACTTTCGTTGTGATATCTTGTGCTTGAAACTGGTTCTCATGAAGACACACGCTACGCATTTTTTAATGTGGGTTTTCTATTATCGTCCGTAAACGTTACAATAGACGATAATAATAAGCCCAAGTCCAGATAGATATATGACTTTGGCCATAATCGTCCAGCTATGTCAAGTTGCATAGAGGAGACAGATATATGATAAATATGTATATGTTTTGTGTAGATTAAGATAAATAAAGAAGAGTGTGTTGTTCGCGATAATAAAGTCAAAGACAATTATCTCCCACATTACTATAACTAGGTGATTTGCTCGCGATACTAGTTACAATGGCTAGCATTCACGCTAATTATTGCCCAACAGAACTATATATATCGTATTAGCCGTATTATCATCAAACATAATTACCCATAATGCCAACGGTAACATCACCAACAAAAACGTTGGTGCCTATGAACTAAGTAAATCAAAGGCGGTGCCATGCAATAAAGGTTATTATTCCTTAAATGATAAAGAAGACTTTCTTTTCTTTATACATCCATGACATAGTATAAGAAATAAAAGCCCCCCTTTTAATTTGCCAGGATGTTATCCAGTCAGGTGTACTAAGATTTTGATAACATTTTGTATCTCCCCATAAACGGAACGGCATACCGTGGGGAGCTTACAATATCTCTAATCTATTTGTTCGCTTCTCTTTAAGAATTTTTTGAATTATTGATATAGGGAGCAATAGTTTAACTCATGCGCCGCTTTGATTCTTTAAAAGAGAGCGATAATTTAATGCATAGCGTCTTCCAATTCAGGCAAAAAATTACAAAGATATCTCATCAATCAATTAATCAGCAATGATTCAGAATTTAAGATTGTGAAAGAAGATTAATTGAATTCATTGCACGCATTAACTGACATTAAACTATTAAAGATATCTTTCAGTTATTTGGTTTAATGTTAACTTGGCGCTCCATGAGGAGAGCAACCAGGCCAGATATATCAAGATAGACCAACAAAGTTTAGCAATTAAAAAAGATGTAAAGAAACTGGGTACTGTAAATCTAGCATTGGCCCTGTCGCTTTTATAAATAAGTTATGTTCTTCTGTAATGGCTAAATAACGAGAATGGTGTTGAATAGTTCAAAAAGCCATCGCCACCGAGGGTGCCGAAGGCCCGAGTTGGGATGCTTTCTCTGAAACTTTCAACCACTATCGAGTTTATTTACTTACTTAAAAAATTTCTCTAAACGGAGCCCCTGTGATAAAAACCATTCAACTATCAAAGCGAGCACTCTGAAACAAATCAGGGAGAAATATGGTCCCTGTTGCATTGGTACATTCAATCTATTAACAGTAGTACTTGTTAAAAGGGTCCCTCAACGTGCTCCTCATTCATTTCATCGAAAGTAGGGAAATTGCGATCAGTTGATGAAATTTTCTTTACCAAATTATCTAAGAAGAATTCGCTACGGTGAGGATATATATGATAACTTGTTCTCAAGAAATTGTTATTTTGGGGATTTAGATCTTCGAGATCGAATTCAATCTTGTTCTGCCTGAATAAACCTGTAATATAAGATAGAATACTCTGATGAGGTGTAATTGATTCAAGCGGAATTTTAAGTGAAAATCCTAGTACCATTTTCAAGATAAAAAGAGCAACACATACTAATATATAGATGAAACTGTTTCTGATACATTTGCTTGGACCGGCCAGCTAATGAATGAATTACAATAGATAACCCATAATAGATATCAATATATATATAATGTAGAACACTGAGATATGGGATTTATTATAATTATTCAGACAACTGCAGCCTTAGATGCTACGCCCGCTATTTAATCACTTGTCGCTGTGAATGAACAGGGAAAACCCGGAAGCACTAATATTCAGAGATTTTTGGATTATTCAGTAGCAATGTAAGTCAATGACGTGATACAAGCAATTATGTGGAGTGCTCAAATGCGTGGTAATAATTCAATGAAAAGGGTGTTTTTTTTTCCTGTGGAATTCAATTATGAAACTAATTTAAACGTGCAAATTCTGTCGTTTGCTCTTATTTGCATGCTTTAAGCAACAGTTTTAGAATAGTTACAAGTAGCGTTGAATATTTTCTATTCAACGGTATTAGCGTTGAATAGTCGACACTATTCAATGGATTGACGTCAATGAAATTTTTTAATATATCTATTGTAAAAAAAATAATTCAGGGCCCGCCTGTGAAATGGAAATGACTTTTCTTTTTTCGGAAATCTGCGACGTGTGTTTTGATAAATATGATAATTTCGAAAGCGGGAGACATTAGTCCGTGATTTTCATAAACTAGTGACTTGGTTTTTTTTTAATATAATTTTGGACATAAATCAATTGCGATTAAAAAGATATTTACATACTGTAACCACATCGTTTATTAAAATTTCGTGTATTTTGGCATCTAGCACTATTACATATGCGTAAATTCGTTATAAAAAATTGGTAAATTATCTATGTGCTGTGGCATAGAGAAATTATTTATTGAACTGTGACAAAAAAAAGAACAAAAAAAAAACAGTAAATTTATGACATTACAGAATTACTGCTCCATTTGTCGGACACATATTTACAAAGTACGAGCATACTTTCCGAAACAAAGAGTACAACTATGCTTATCAAGCAGGAGGTTTGAAGCATTATCTGGAACCAATGAAAATCTATTTATTTTTTTACATGCTGGAGCAAGGGATGTCTTCCGCATTAGCTATACGTACCGCACACTTACTATGACAATGACAAGTTTGAATTTTAAAGTCGGGTCTTTTACATATAAAATGTCTGTACATTACCATAGTTGAGCATCTCTTCGTAGTCCTTTTGCAAAAAAACAGAACCTTTTATTTATTCAACTTGCTTTTTTTTCTCTTGTATAACTAACAAAATATTTTAGATGGATTCGAAGGTGTATGTATGTTTAAGAAAACAACTGTAGTACTATCGATTGAATGCTGCGCATCTTTTCAATTTTTCAATACAAATGTGAACACCTTCCTTAGAGGTATTCAATTGTTGACGAACAGTTCACACGTTCATCCAGTTCATATTGAATACGATGAACTGAGTACTGATAGGTGAACTGTGCGTCTTGGGGTAATCCTAGAGGTAACTTTTGTAAGATATTATCAATTATTTTTAGGGTAGCCTTTGGGGCACGGGGCCTCATGTTAAATATAGGTTATGTCTGACCTGCCTGGTTTGACTTGGAGCCCGACGACGTATTCGATGTATACAATATATAGTGGTATAAAGATGGGGCTGGCGCATACCGTGAGCCGCCACTTTAGAGGAGTTGAATTTTTCAGGGTGGCCCTTTGGGCAAGGGTCTCATGTATAAATATGGTTTATGTTGACTGCTGGTTTTGGACTTCCAAGCCCGACGACTAATTCATGGTATACATAATGATAGTGTATAAGATGGGGCTGGGGCGCATACCGTGAGCCCAACTTTAGAAGCTTGAAATTTTCAGGGCTGGCTTGGGGGCAAGGGGCCCCTATGTATAAATATGAATTATGTTGACATGCCTGGTTTTGGACTTCGAGCCCGACGACTATTCGCTGTATACATATATAGTGTATAAAGATGGGGTGGCGCATACCGTGGCCCACTTTTAGAGAGTTGAAATTTTCAAAGGTAGGCCCTTTGGGGAAGAGTCCCTCATGTATAAATATGGTTTATGTTGCCTGCCTGGTTTTGACTTCCCGCCCCGAGACTATTCACTGTATACAAATAAGTGTATAAAGATGGCTGGCGCATACCGTGAGCCCAATTTAGAGAATTGAAATTTTCAGGGTAGGCTTTGGGGAAGGGGTCTCATGTTATATGGTTATGTTTGCTGCTGTTTTGGACTTCGAGCCCGCACGACTATTCACTGTATACAAATTAATATAGTGTTAACAGATGGGGCTGGCGCATAACCGTGAGCCCACTTTAGAGAATTGAAAATTTTCAGGGTAGGCCTTTTGGGGGAAGGGGTCCTCATGTATAATATGGTTATGTTGACACTCCTGGCTTTTGGACTTCGAGCCGACGATATTCGCTTTACAATAATAAGTGTTAGATGGGGCTGGCGCATACCGTGAGCCCACTTTAAGAAGAGTTGAATTTTCACCGGGTAGTGACTTTTGGGGCAACGAGTCCTCATTGTTATATATGGTTATAGTTACCTGCCTGGTTTCTGGCTTTCCGAGCGACGACTATTCCATGTATACAATATATGTGTTATAAAGATGGGGCTGGCGCATACCCGTGGGGGCCCCCCCATTTAGAGAATTGAAATTCTTCAGGGTAGGCCCTTTGGGCAAGGGGTCCTCATGTAAATTATGGTTATGTTGACCTGCTGGTTTTTGGACTTCGACGCCCGACGATATTAATTGTATACAATAATATATGTGTATAAGATGGGGCTGGCGCATACGTGAGCCCCACTTAGGAATTGAAAATTTTCAGGGTCAGGCCTTGGGGCAAGGGTCCCTAGTATAAATATGGTTAATTTGCACCTGCCTGGTTTTGGACCTTCGAGCCGACGACCATCTCGCTGTATACAATAATATAGTGTATAAAGATGGGGCTGGCGCATATCGTGAAGCCCACTTTAGAGTTTTCAGGTAGGCCCTTTGGGGGCAAGGGGGCCCCTCATGTATAAATATGATTATGTTGACTGCCTGTTTTTGGACTTCGGCCGACGACTTTTGCGCTGTAATACATGTATAGTGTATAAGATGGGCCTGGCGCATACGTGAGCCCCACTTTAGAGAGTGAATTTTCAGGTAGGCCTTTGGGGCAAGGAGTCCCTCATGGTTAATCATGGTTATTTGACTGCCTGGTTTTGGACTTCCGAGCCCGACGATATTCACTGTATACAAATTAGTGTATAAAGATGGGGCTGGCGCATACCGTGAGCCCACTTAGAGATTGAATTTTCAGGGTCAGGGTGGGCCTTTGGGGCAAGGGGTCTCCTCATGTATAAATAACTGGTTATGTTGACCTGCCCTGGTTTTTGGAACTTCGAGCCCGAGACTATTCACTGTATCCAATATAATTAGTGTATAAAGATGGGGGCTGGCGCATACGTGAGCCCCACTTTAGAGAATGAAATTCTTCAAGGGTTAGCCTTTGGGGGCAAGGGGTCCCTCATCGATAAATATGTTCATGTTGACCTGCTGGTTTTTGGACTTCGAACCCGACGACTATCGCTGTATACAATAATTAGTGTAATAAAGATGGGGCTGGCGCATACGGAGCCCCACTTTAGAGAGAGTTGAAATTTCAGGGTAGGCCCTTTGGGCAAGAGTCCCCCATGTATCAACTATGGTTATGTTGACCTCCTGTTTTGGACTTCCGAGCCCGACGACTATTCACTGTAACAATAATATACGTGTAAGATGGGCTGGCGCATACCGTGACCCCCACTTTAAGAAATTTGAAATTTTCCAGGGTAGGCCCTTTTGGGGCAAGGGTCCTCATGTAATAATATGTTATGTTGCCTGCCTGGTTTTGGACTTCGAGCACCGACGACTATTACTGTATACAATAATAATAGTGTATAAAGATGGGGCCTGGCGCAATACCGTGAGCCCACTTTAGAGAATTGCAATTTTCAGGGTTCAGGCCTTTGGGCACAGGGGTCTCAATCGTAATAATATGGTTATGTTTTGAACCTGCCTGGTTTTGGACTTCGAGCCCACGACTATTTCGCTGTATACAATAATATATGTATAAGATGGGGCTGGGCGCAACCGTGAAGCCCACTTTAGAGAGTTGAATTTTAGGGTGGCCCTTTGGGGGACGGAGTCTCATGGTATAATAGGTCTTATGTTGACGCTGCCATGCGTTTTGGAACTTCCGAGCCGACGACTTTCACTGTATACAATAATATATGTGTATAGAAGATGGGCTTGGCGCATACCGTGACCCACTTTAGAGAATTGAACATTTTCAGGGTAGGCCCTTTGGGGCAAGGGGTCCCTCATGTTATAATATCGGTTATGGTTTGATCCTGCCTGGTTTTGGTACTTGCGAGCCCGCACGACTATTCGCTGTATACAATAATATAGTGTATAGGATGGGGCTGGCGCATATACCTGCCCCACTTTAGAGAGTTGAAATTTTTCAGGGTACGGCCCTTTTGGGGCAAAGTCCTCATGTATACATATGGTTATGTTGACCTGCCTGGTTTTGGACTTCGAGCCGACGATATCACTCGTTATACAATAATTAATAGTGTCATAAAGGATGGGGCTTGGCGCATACCGTGAGCCCCACTTTAGAGAATTGAAAATTTTTCAGGGTAGGCCCCTTTGGGGAAGGGGTCCTCATGTATAAATATGGTTAGTTGACGCTGCCTGGTTTTTGGACTTCGGCCCGACGACTATTCACTGTATACATTCAATTAGTGTATCAAGAATGGGGCTGGGCATACCGTGGAGCCCACTTTAAGAATATAGATATATATTCAGGGTCCGCCCTTTGGGCAAGAGAGATCCTTATGTATAAATATGGTTATCGTTGAATAAGATATATTTTTGGACTTCCGAGCCCGACGACTTTAGATATAAAAATAATATAGTGTATAAAGATAAGGGCAGGCGGCATAAGAGCCCCACTTTAGAGAGTTTGAAAAAAATTTTCAGGGTAGGCCCTTGGGGCAAAGGAGTTCCCTCATAGTATAAAATATGGATAAAAGTTGACCTGCCTGTTTTGGACTTCCGGCCCGACGACTATTACTGTATAAATACATATAGTGTATAAATAGATGGGGCTGTGGCGCATACCGTGAGCCCAACTTTAGAGAAATTGAAATTTTCAGGGTAGGTCCTTTGGGGCGGGGTCCCTCATGTTATAATGGTTATGGGTTGACCTGCCTGGTTTTGGACTTCGAGCCCGATCGACTATTCCTTGTATACAATATATAGTGTGTATAAAGATGGGGCTGGGCGCATACCGTCGAGCCACTTAGAGAATTGAAATTTTTCCAAGGGTAAGGACCCTTTGGGGCAAGGGGGTCCTCATGTTAAATATTGGTTATGTTGAACACTGCCTGGTTTTTGGACTTGAGCCCGACGACTATTCGCTGTCATACCTAATATTAGTGTTATAAGATGGGCTGGCGCATCCCGTGAAGCCCCACTTTAAAGAGTTGAATTTTAGGGTAGGCCTTTGGGGCAAGAGTCCTCATGTATAAATAGGTTATTGTTTGACCTGCTGGTTTTGGACTTTCCGAGCCCGACGATATTCCACATGTATAAATAATATAAAGTGTATAAGATGGGGCTGGGCGCATACCGTGCAGCCCCACTTTAGGAGTTTTTCAAGGGTAGCCCTTTGGGGCTGGGCCCCCTCATGTATAATATGATTATGTTGACCTGCCTGGTTTTGGGACTTCGAGCCGACGACTATTCGCTGTAATACATGATATAGTGGTATAAAGTGGGGCTGCGCCTACCGTGAGCCCCACTTTAAGAGAGTTTGAAATTTTCAGGGTAGGCCCCTTTGGGGCAAGGAGTCCCTCATGTTATATGGTTTGTTGACCTGCCTGGTTTTGGACTTCCGAGCCGACGAGACTATCACTTGTATAACAATAATATAGTGTATAAGATGGGGCTTGGCGCATAAACCGTGGAGCCCCACTTTAGAAGAATTGAAATTTTCAGGGTAGGCCCTTTGGGGGGGCAAGGGGTCCCTCATGTATAATATGGTATGTTGCTACTGTTTTTTGGGACTTCGAGCCCGACGACTATTCACTGTATACAAATATATGTGTATAAACAAAGATGGGGCTGGCGCAAACGTGAGGCCCCACTTTAGGAATTGAAATTTTCAAGGGTAGGCCCTTTGGGGGCAAGGGGTCCTCATTATAAATATGGTTATTGTTGACCTGCCTGGTTTTGGACTTCGAGGCCCCCGA
>CAJDSM010041623.1:11618-24363 GCA_903981925.1 Ostrea lurida | reverse complement strand
ATCGTCAGCTACGAATGTATTCTGATTATACTGTCCTTACATTGACAGTATGTTCACTAAATTGGATTGTATAACTGCTTCGTTATCTAAATAAGCATACATAGCTTGGTGGATCACTCGAAGCCCAGATATACAATTTTAATCCCTCGCAGATGGTGGAGGCGAAAGATCCTCCCTGCTCAAAGGCCATGAGCGCCGATCACAGGCCTAAAGTCTGCAACTCCTTCACCAGGCTGGTGACGTCTGATATGATGAAATATTCTCGACGGGCTGAAAACCACAAAGAAAATTCATCCTGACATCCTGTCAATGTTAGACAGTTTTATTTTATTTTCGGAGGATCCAACAAATTTTTGATGTCCTTTTTAAGGCAAATATTTCACAACTTTTCATCAGACCCACTATATCCTGCGCTTCACTTTATAAGAGAGCTCCCCTTTTAAATCTTAGTGAATATATCAAAGCAGTGAATATATTATATGAGTGTTATTCTTATTCGGTACCAATTTATAGTTTTAGAAAATGAAGTTTTATTAAATTGGTGGATCCACCGTGTATCTAAACATAAATGGTTTGAGTAAGGTTGATAGAGACACCAAAGGTATTACATGTAATGTATGTTACATACTTTTTAAAAATGGATGTTTTAAATTTATTGGTGGGTCCACCGAGTTTTGTAGCTTCTGAAATGAATTGTGTCTTTAAAATTTGCGAGAACACCAAAGCTATGAAGATGTTGCATGTTGAAAATTTTATATTTATGAATTGGTGACTCTACCAGACGTGGTGAATTTTATTTTCATAAAGCCACGATGAACAGCTTTTGTTAATTTTGAGAAATAAAGAGAAAAATTGACATACCATATTTCTGCTTTATCCTATAACACCATACTGAAGTCCTTTTCACAAGGGTTTGACGAAGAGGTAAGAATTGAACCACATTGCCCTTTGGGTTTTTTTTTCTCCTGAGATATGCTGCAACACCAGTGATAATTTTACCAAAATCATTTTTCACCATGCCACGCATTTGATTTGGTGTGTACAGTTTGGGGGATGTTTGAGCCTGCTCCCTGAAAGGCATTCTATGTTCCAGTGTAGAGTGAAGAGATGTCCTCAATTTGATTTCTACATAGGATTTCATTGATGGTTTCCTAAAAAAAATTCCTTTAAAGATACTAAAAGCAGCATCAGAACATTTCATAACATCCATTTATGAATTTGTATGACATTTAGAGTATGCCAGCTTTGGAAATTTAAAGTTAAAATCTACTTGAAGACAGATTCTCTGCAGTTGAAGGTCGAGTAGGAAGGAATTGATGCGTTTATATCAATACGTATCATTTGATCAGTTATGCAATGAAGAAGGTACGATATGCCGATCACATGTCGGGGATTCAATACATTCGAGTTTCAAACCTTCAATGCTCCATTTTCCGGTGTCATACCCGAGGGCGTTTATAACACTGAGTGAGGGATTACGAACAAAAACGGAGCGGGAAAAAGGAAAATATTGTATTGCACTAATGAGGTAAAATACAATACTAGAATGTACCTCCTTGACACCGATAATACATTATACACTACAACACACAAATTAGCAAACAAGTTCAGGCTAGCTTTCGATGGCAGCCAAGCGTTTAATTAAAAACAAGTACAATACAGTAAAGATATATGAATGTAAACATTAATGCAAATATTGCGTATATGATAATAAATACGATCTGAATAATCATCCTAACGTTTACTCCTCATCTAACATTACTAACCCCAGAAAAACCTTATAGATAAAATTTGAAGTACAAAAACTATGGATCTGTGGTCAAACAAAAGTGGACCAACGTTCTTAGTAATGTCTATAGATGCGATTTGTTTGGACGTGTCATTTCTTTTAACGTGTAACTTCCTATCCAATAACATAATATTTTAATTAAATCGATTTTTTAATAAGGACGGTCTTACGCACTGAAAGCGCCCGATTAGATGACTAGCTGTTAACCCAAATTTTACCAACTTCTCGCTAAAGCTTTCCGAATGCGTTGTCCTTATGACCCACTCTTGCGTTATCACTTACGCCAGTACATTCAAGGCAGATTGCGATTTCATATTTTTTCTATTCTGCAAAATGCGGGAAACCATTAGCTCATAATATACTCGTTACTAAGAAGTGACCTTCCCGTGACACAATCCATACACCAATAACACACAATTAAGGCAGCAAACGAGGCGTAGAATTACTGGTGGAAAAAAAGTATGTTACGAAGAAAATAATGGAATTGATTAATATATACACACAACCAAATATATAAACACATATATAAATAATAGATCTCGAAAACGATAATTTACAATCCCAGATGTTTTGGATACAGGAAGTCTTTTTCTAACTGTTTTTTTTACCGAACTGTCTTGAGTGCATATAAATTGGCGAAGTAGAAACATGTGTGTAATGCGTAATCATAGTCCCAAAACTATACATACAAAATCGGAGTGATCGTAGTGGCAACAAACGGAACCTCGACAAAAACGAGGTTCCTAGGGAATCAACGGGGGGTGTCTATGTGAGGAGTAAGTGTCGCATCTGCTGACCGTCACACCAACCGTGAGCCCTTAGTCGAAAAAGGAAAGGGTTAATTACCCGTTGTAATCTCCGTCTAAAAAGGGTATGAAACAAATAGTATAAACATTAATTTGTAATCGCAAACAGAAGCATTAGTTAGCACTGGTGAGGAATTGCGAGAATGATGGCTTTAACTAAATTCGTATAACCCTGAACATCAACTTTTAGTTAGTAGTTGGCCCTCGCTTTTTAAAATCCTCATTACGCATTTGAATATCTTGCGATGTAATCACTGGAACATACACACCATGAAGCAAGGATTTAGTTGGTACTATATCATTCCGTATACGATTCCTTTATAATCCATATATTTATTTTTAAACCTCGTAACAGAGATGATTGGACGGACCTCATATTAAGAAGGAAACTCTAGGTAAATCCACCAAAGGACATTCGCTTGTAAATTAATTATTGACAACAAAACTGCACTTTTTAAAACATTGAAAAAGCTTATTCAGAAATTGTTCTGGGCTTCATATCGAATTATGAAAAACTTGATATGGTTGGACTCCAAAAGAACATATAGTTAATGAACTTGTTGCTTTTCCAAGATTATAGTGCAAGTGGGTTTTCTACTCAAGATTTGACTATTGATGGAATGTAAGCTCTGTGTGGAATAAGAATGAAAGAAACACATTATTAATTAAACATATACGATACCAATTTTTATGCACCAGGATGCGCCACTTCCCCACAAATTATGTCTCTTCAATGATGCTGAAACCGAAACGTTGGAGAATCCGAAACATTGAAGTAAAAACTTAATTAAAAAGTGATCATGTAGTGCCAAAAGAGTGTGGTGCCAAATAGCTTCGAAGGATCAGAAGCGTTGCCTGAGGAGGTGATAATCCTTAATCTTAATATGAATTCTATTTTACGCCTACTGCAATAAAACACATATCCGTATTTCAAGCTTAATTAGATGAGGAACCAAAATTTATAAAAACGAATCTAATAATTAAACAATAGTCAAAAAGGTTTTAACTCCCATAGTAAAAATTACTGTTTTATTTAAACACGATAGTTTACCTTTTAATAAACCATATATTTACTTCGTCAATGCGCAATTCTTCAGATCTATGTACCGTCAAGGATTAGAGAAATATTTTTTCTCTCTGTGCTTACGATGGTATAACACATAAGGGTTAAGGATACGATTCTCATTGTTAAGAACTTGAGGATGGTGGTCTTGAAAATATGGTAAAGCGGTTACATTTATGATTCTTTGAAGTGATTTTGGAACGATTATCTAATGTTATTCAATAAGGTAGAGTGAACAGCTTTATATCCAAAGTTAAACTTTAAACAAGCGAATAAACGTGGTATGAATACATTACAATTTTTGAAAAACATTGAAACTAGAGTTTTGGGTAGATTGTTAAATCATGGAAATATTACAAAATATCAATATAAAGCTGCCCCGTGTGGGACCCGGGTTAGAATAGGCCTCAGCACCCCTTTGCTTGTCGTAAGAGCATGATTAAAATGGGGCGGTCCTTCCTCGAATGAGACGCACAAAAACTGATTCCTCCCGTGTCACAGCAGGTGCGGCACGCATTGAGATCCCTCCTGTCAAGGACCATGGGCGCGAGATACATGTCTTAGGCCTAAATTTTTTCCAGCCCTTCGCCCGCGGGACAAATAGGATACTTCTCATGGCGCCGTCCTCCATAGAGAATTGGAAAATATCTCATCAAGTAAAGAGACGTGCAAGACGCTCTTATTTGAAAAAAAAAAAAAAAAATAAAAAAATAATAATAAAATAAAAGATGATTTAAAGTAAAAAAAAAAAAAGAGACAAAAACCTATTAAAAAAAAAAAAAAAAAAAAAAAAAAATAACCCCAAATTATATAGGCAAGAACCATTAACGAAACATAGTATTTGACTTTGCGACAGTGGCGGACTATGATTATAATAGATATGACTTTCTGTTTTAGCATTCTTATGTAACGACTATCCATGATGTAAGATAAATTTCAAGAATACAATGCATAATTCTGCTCTTTAAGGTATGGATGAAAACGTATGGCTGGTTGGACAAATAACCACCATGAAGCTCACAAAGCATTCGAGTATTATTTACTGTGTAATAATTGGCACGAAAGCAAAACTTTTTTAAATCTACTAGAACCCCAAGACTTACATCCACCTCTGCATAACAAAAGGACAGGTGCGCTTATTCTATTCGGAATAGCAAGAATAAAAATTTAATTTCATAAAACCTTCAGACGTGACTAGGACAGGTTAAAATTCCGAGTAGGTGTTCGATAAGAATATGTAATAAGGCATCTTAGCGACAACTTGTTTAACTCATTTTAAATGAATTCTAAAATGAAATTACTGGGCAACTGTTCACTTCTGAAGAGAATCCATTGACATTATTTTATGGTGAGTGCAATGTAACAAATTTCTTAAGTAATTTTAGATTTGATTTTAAGGGAGAAAAAACTGTGTTGTTCACAAATGAAATATTACCAAAAACTCTTTTAATTCTTGGGTTATTGAAAAATTAAATACTTATATCAAAATATTGTTGGTTCTCGTGAGGTAATAAGTAGAGACTGGCGGCTACCTAGACGCTTCGTATTACTACGCACGATTGCCGCTGAAGAGCTCCTAAAAAGTTCTAATATTACACATTGTTTTTACATACACCTAATTTGAATAATTAATAATTCAATGGCTTCATTAGATTAACCCATATTAACCATCATTCATGCTTGTCTATGGCTTTTGTAAGGTGAAATAATTTCATTACTTAACATATTATTGATTTTCTGAAAGTATCAACATAGCAGTGGTGGAGGTACATGCCTAAGAAGTTGTACCGCGGAAAACTGTCAAACGGAAACAACTTTGCATTTGCAAATTCCCCTTTTTGTTTTTTTCTTGTTTTTGTTTTCGAACATTGACTTCCAATTTAATTGGAGCAACAAATCAAGACAGTAGTTTGTATACAGTTCCTACAGGGGTGAAATGTAAACCCCATTTTCATTGTTGCTGCTTATAAGTAAGAAAAAAGTGGAAAAAAACTTTCTCCAATATAGTAGGACGTATGACGAGGCGCAAAATTAACATAAACTTCAAAATGCTAAGGTTATCTTTAATTATTTAAAGATTCATTAATTATTTAAAGATATCACTTAATTCAGATTATTGCTCTCATAATGATTAATGCGCCATAAAATGAAATTATTGCTCTCATAATTGAGGATTAATCGCGCGCATTAATCAATAAAAAAGAGCGCAACTTTCATTCTAACGCGCACGATAATATCAAATATTGCTCTCATATTTCAATAAATGCTCGATTAATGTTGTCGGTGCAATTTACTGCTCGCAAAATTAATCTAATGCCGTATAATGAATCTTAAAGATTTCTTTTAATTCAATTAAAGTTAATCTTTAATCTATTTTAATAGAGAGCAATATTTAATCAATGAGAGCATTAATTCAATGTGGATATTGTTCAATTAAAGATATCTCTAATTAAATTGCGCTCCTTTTAAGAATTAGCCTCATTAATTTTCAAGTACAGAATTATTTCGTAGACTCATTCATATTGGTCATCAATGGAGTATCAGTAATATCAATTGAATCAATTAATAGGTCATAATTAATTTGCGAGCGATGCATTAATAATGTACACTTAATTCAAAAAGATATCATAATTCAATATTATTGGGCTATATTAATGATTCATTATCAACTGGGCACGCATTAATTCATATTATTGTGCGCTGTTTAATTCATTTTACACGAGAGAGCAATAATTTAATAATAGCGCTCTCAATTCAGGCAACCAAGAATTAAAATTATGCGCGCAAATTCAGAATTAGAGATACATCTAATTATTCTCAAAGAGATCTTTGCTCATCTTGTTTAAGCCAACCAAATTGCTGTGTAACAATGTAACAATAAAGTTATTAAGAAAAGAACCTATCATTGATTGATGTGCATCTTTCATAATATTCAGTACGGATGGCAACAACCTTCCTATATGATCAATTTTCAAACAATTTTGAATAGAGGTGTTTTGTTCTTGTGGTTCATTAAATCCATTTTGCAATTTCAAAATGAATGTTTGGTGGAATTGGGTAATAAGTTTCTTTCCAATATAGCAAGACGTTTGCTGGTTCCTTCATTTTATTTAAAAAAATACTCTTTGATTCATAAATACTAATAAGGGTGTTAATTTGTCTTGTTGTCTTTGGTCCCATCGAGGAATATTTCATCGTCATCGAGACGTTCACCATTGCTGAGGTGAAGCGATTGCAAAACTTTAGCCTGTGATCGGCGCTCATGGCCTTTGAGCAGGGAGGAATCTTTATCGGTCACATCTGCGAAGAGGGTTAAAATTGATATCTGCTGATACGTGGATCCACAACTATGAGGCTTATTTGATAACGAACGCAGTTATATCAGATCCATTGTAGCTGAACATACTCAATGTTTAGACAGTTATTATCGTTATTTCGGAGGACTCCAAAACAAATTCTTGATTACTATGTCTTTTTAATGGACAATATTTTACCAACTTCTCATCGAATCAGTCCATCTACCTGCGTTCACTTACTAAACGAGTTCCCTGTTTGAAACCTTAGTGAATATATCAAAAAGCAGTAATTATATTATATGTTAGTCTGATTTCGCTACCCAATTACTATTATTTTTAAAAATGAGTTTTATTAAAATTGGTGGTCCACCATTTATCACACATATTAAATGTGTTCGAGAGGTTGGTAAACAACACCTTAGGATACATGTAATTGTATGTTATTACTTTTTTAAAAATGATTTTTTTATTTATTTGGTTGGGATTCCACCCGAGTTATGTAGCTTCTGAATGAAATGGGTTAAAATTTCTGAGAACACCAAAGCTTATGAAGATGTAACATGGTTGAAAATATTCTATATTTATGAATTGGTGAATTCCACCAAGCGTGGATTTCGTTTTCCAGAAGCCATGATTGACAGTTTTTGTCGAATTTTGAATGCGAACTGAATCCATTCTGCTTTATCCAAGAACGCCATACTGTATCCTTTTCACAAGGTTTTGATGAAGAGGTAAGCATAAACCACATTGCCCTGTTTTTGTTTTACTTCTCCTGAGATCTGAAGTTGCAACATCAGTGATATAATTACACCAAAATCATTTTCCAGCCATTCCACGCATTTGATTTGGTGTGTACAGTTTGGGTATATGTTTGAGCCTGCTTCCCTGTAAGCATTCTAGTGTCCACGCGTAGAGTGAAGAGGTGTCCCCAATTTGATTTTCTACATAGGATTTCATTGATGGTTTCCTAAAAAAAAAACCTTTAAAAATACTAAAAGCAGACAGCTCAACTGAACATTCATAACATCCATTTATGAATTTGATATCCACTTTGACTAGACTATAGGACAGAATTGCATTGAAGCGACTTTAAGACCTATTACAGGACGTTTAGATTGAAGTCGTGGAACAAAGCATATCACAGGTGTATATATTATCATTGTGATTCCAATATGCATGGTTCTGCATACCTGAGTGCATTCAGCTTGATAGTCAAAGTACTTGAAGAAGACGATTTTATGCCAAAGATTCGGGTTATACAATGTACGAGTATCAAAATCATGCGCAATTGTGCATACCGTGAGGCTTTTCAGACAACAACGCGAAGGAATAGCGGAACAAACTGGAGCGGAAAATGGAAATATTGTAGCACTCAAGGTTATAATATCTACGTATACGTAGAATGTGACCTCCTCTGACACCACACCATACCTAACAACACAAAGATAGCAACAAGTCGGCTAGCTTTCACGGGCAGCCAAGGCGTTTATCATAAGAATTTGTAACATATACAGCAGATACATGTATATGAATTGTAACAATGCAAATATTGCGTAATATAAATATAATACATCTTCTAATATCACCTAGACGTTCCCTCTATTCTAAACATTACTAACGCCCGAAAAAAAAACAGAGATAAAATTGTATACAAAACACATGGAATCTGTGTTCAAACAAAAGTGTAGTAATGTCTACTAGAGTGGATGTGGATCGTGTATCGCTTTTAACTGTTAAATTTATTAATAACATATTTAATAAATGTTTAAATAATGGCGGTCTTTAATCTATCTGATCTTCCGACTTAGAATACTATTCTGTTAACCAAATTTATGTTGTTGAGCGAGAGCATTTCGTGCTATTGCCACTTTTATATTGAATAACCAGCATTCTACAGATCCATTGATCTTAATCGAGGTAATAACCACTAAAGGTGGAATTGAGGACATGATATTGTATGCAAGATCTCATCTTGGTGGGAAAATGTAGTATGCACGCTTTTATTTGTCCGATTTATTAAAGAAAGAAATTTATTCTCCTTAACTTTTGATTTATATTTCCCAAACTTTTCCATTCATAGAACGAATACTGAATTCCCCATACGTAACAGCCCATTTCCCATGTATCTTTGATTCATACAAATTATGATAGGCATTTACCACTTCTGCAGAACCTGCGACACTATTTAGAAAAGAAATCACACACTTACATTACGGTATGAACTGAGACGTTGCGCCAGAATATATTCTTTTAGAAGGCGCAATAATTCAAAAAGGATATGGTAGTGTGCTGCGATATAAGTATTTCTGCTCATCCAACTTATATCTGGTCATCTTACAAAATCGAATTTTATTTCATAGACTGCTAATATATGAATTTTTCCTACATGCACGATACTATGGCATCAGTGGCGTAGTTAAGAAATAAATTGCATTACGCTACTACCATACAGATCGTACAAGTTAAAAAAATGGTTAAGAGAAGTAAGTTGAGAATGTTCTATCCATTTACACTGTAGTTAGTATTATTGCAAATAACCAAAACCAAATGTTTATTTCTTTTCAGCATGCAGTCCTTCGGCTGTAATAATAGACCTGTCATTCACTCGTTCAAAAAATTGCAAGTGGTCATTTGAATATTCAATAAAGTTGAACAGCAGCAAACTTCTATGTCAAAATCACCCGTCTGAAAAATGAGCTACCCTCAGCCCTGAGACTACATTCAATTATAAAAGGAACAACACTGACTATTTATTTAACACGAGCATTATCCGATGGGGTCCACGTTTTATGGGGCCTAAGCTCATACTGATCAAAAGCCAAACTGATATGCATAAGAGAACTAGTAAAAGTCCTCACGTTTGTTGTATTCCATCTACAACCATGGCGGCAGAATCCACCGAGCGTGCGATACTGTGACTTCAGCAGGATAATGTGGCAGTAGGACTCCTCCCTCCCCCGCCTGCCCGCAGGATATTGTGGCCAAGAGGACCCCCATCCCACCGCGGCCCTGCGATATATGAGCGAGAAAGCCCACATCCCCCACCGCCGCAGTGAATAATTTGGGGTCAGGGTCCCCCAGCCGCCCGCAGGATATGGGCAGGACCCCCTCACCCTCCAGGATATGGGAGGGGACCCCCTCCCACCGCCAGCGATGTTAGGGCAGGGCCCCCTCAACCCCGGCTGGGAGCTACCTGTAAGTATATTTTCAGCATTTGAGCAAGGTCTTCATAGACTTGAGTCTAAATGGTCATAAGTACACTACTCATACCTACTTAATAAGTGTCTATTACCACCTAAATTTCAGAACGTCGCAGTATAAATCCATAAAATTCATGTCACTAAATTTGACATTCTGCATCCAATATATTCATTGATAAAATATATCAATTAAAATTATTTTGAATTTCAAATTGAAATCTATTTAACACGAGCAGAATATACTGAGAACAGACCTGTCATATGTTGGATTAATTTTATAACCTTAATAATAGACTCTAATTGGCCGCACAGCTGACATGAACGCTGAGTATTGGATCTTTTTGAACTTATTCGACAGAAATCGTCAAACTGCGCTATTAATCTAGTAGTAATGACCAGCTATCTATCCGCTTAGTGGTGTGGTTTATTTGTCTCTCGGTTTGAATTCGAATAGCCAGGTATGTACATCCATTGCGTACTAGTCTTGAGGACTTTTGGTAAGAACAGGCCAACGTATGCATAATCAAAATAAAAGTTGAGTTCAGGAACTGTAATCGTCCTGAAAAAGTTCATCATTTCGCTAAAACTACTACAGTTGCGTTATGATTGACCTTATGTATTCCATATACCAAAGTTATTAAACGTCCCATATGATTGCCTGAATTTGATTTATAACCTATTGTATAGATTGTCATTCAAATTATCGTATATAGAATTTTGAACGACGGATTAAACCCTCCATTTTACTTGTTTTTCGACTGAGATGGTGGTCACGGGCGTGACCGGTCAGCAGAGGATGCTTATACTCGCTCCATGGCACTGATCCTGCGCTATCACGCTATCGGTTAGCTTCGATCCGAGAGTCCAGAAAGAGTGTGCGCCCTACAGACGTTTATATGGGTATATATCTTTTTTGGAATGTGAGATGGACTAATCGTTTAAGCACATGGTTTACTTCGCCAAATTATGTATTACCATAATATATGAAAGCATTACTTTGTCAATATTCATGAAGATAGGTCATAGAAAGTGGAGCAGATAAATTCCAAATTAGAGTTGTTCTAAATGTTTTATACCTTTAAAAGACGTCGAGCATCCTGCATTGTCGAGTGAAAAAAACACAACTGTCTTGTTTACTTTGACACATATATAGAATCCCATAAAAAAACACTGTATTTGTTTCACGGACAGTATAGTTGCATCAAAAGAGTGCACCTAGACATAATCAAGTATAACATTTCAATCACAATGATCAACAGAGCAGATTTTTGCCCATGTAATGGATTTTCGAATATTTTCACCCCAAAGCCCAATATGAGCAATTGATAGCTCGCTAATCTGTAGATTGTCAGTATACAACAACAACGACAATATCACCAGAGCCTTTCATCTTCCGGCGGTGGTTTTTTTGTCGTCTATTTTCTCATTTCGTTATCTAGATACGTCAATTTCTTCTCATTCGTGGTATTTCTCTAGAGCGAAAAAAAGTGATGCTAGATCTAGTGTTCTTATCAATGTCAGTACATTTCGCACTAAATACGAAATGGCAACGACTAAAAAATGTATTAATAATGGCATTTGTACAGCCACCAATACGGCAAAATATTACAAACGAGTTCGCATATGAACTAAACAAAAAACTGTGAGCCAAAAACAAACCAACTCTGAGGGGGAATGAACACGTTTAGAGACTAAAATAGGCTTTAATGTTTAAAGAAGCTTAACCCACGTTTTTTCGAATGGTCAACAAATTTCTGAATGTCAGTGTTGATTTAGAGAGAAAAGATATTTAGGCGGCCTGCAACAATTCCTTGTTAATTGTAGAACTCAAGCTTGAGGCCTTGTAAGTCGTAAAAGATATTTAGATTTTTTATCCAGGAGTAATACCGCGATTGTTATAAAACACAAGCAAACAAAAATATGTTGACAAACACGTCTTTATTGAGAAAACTGTTTAAGTATCGTCGAGACATGGTACTTGTAATGCTTCTGTTTCTATGAATCCGCGCATCAGCTCGTGGTAAATTTATATCAGATTTAGCTCACGCCGCTTTCAACGAAATGTTCGCAGGGTTACTATCCGTGGTTACCCCCGTGATTTATCTAGCCTCGCTACATTCTGGTCGGTGAAATTATTACTTGCATCATTGATGAAAATTTGATGCTTTATATTTTATTGATCCAGTCATGGAGACTGTATGTGGAAATGACACGTATTGGGTTGTATGGAGTAGACATATTATACAGCTTGACAGCACGCTAATCCATATAAAGCTAGAAAACGAAAGAAGATGTAGCGTTAGTGGCTGGTTTACAAACTGGTTGACGAGACAAATATGTATATACAGTATATGTTAACGAGTTATACATGACAGTTGGGAAATACTTAAGAGTACGTGCTAAGTATGCAGGCTCAACAGCGTATGATTGCAGTATTAGAAATAATCTACCATTGATAACTGCACATTCTCTTCTCTCTCTTCTCTCTCATCTCTCTCTCTCTTCTCTCTCTCCCTCTCTTCTCTCTCTCTCTCCTCCCTCTACTTCTACTATATATCCCTCTGCTCTCTTCTCTTTCTCTCTAACCCTCT
>CAJDSM010041623.1:0-11593 GCA_903981925.1 Ostrea lurida | reverse complement strand
AGGTACGATATGCCATCAATTCGGGATTCAATACAATTCGAGTTTCAAACCCTTCAATGCTGCATTTTCCGTGTCATACCGGAGGGCGTTGTTATAACACGGATAGGAATACGGAACGAAAAACGGAGCGGAAAATGGAAAATATTGTATGCACTAATGGTATAATATACTAATACTAGAATGTGACCTCCTTGACACCAATACCATATACACTAACAACACACAAATTAGCAACAAGTCAGGCTAGCTTTCATGGGCAGCCAAGCGTTTAATTAATAAACAAGTACAATACAGTAAAGATATATGAATTGTAACATTAATGCAATATTGCGTATATGATATATAAATACATCTTAATAATCACCTAACGTTTACCCTCATTCTAAACATTACTAACCGCCCAGAAAAAAAACATAGATAAAATTGATGTACAAAAAACTATGGAAATCTGTGGTCAAACAAAAGTGTTAGTAATGTCTATAGAGTGGATGTTGGACGTGTATCCTTTAACTGTAACTTTATTAATAACAAATATTTAATAAATCGTTTTAAATAAGGGACGGTCTTAACGCACTGAAAGCGCCGACTTAGAATGACTACTGTTAACCAAATTTTACCTAACTCTCGATAAAGCTATCTCAATGGTTGTCCTATGACCACTCTGCGTATCACTACGCCAGTACATTCAGGCGATTGCGATTTTCATATTTTTCTATTCTGCAAAATGCGGGAAACCATTAGCTCATAATATACTCGTTACTAAGAAGTGACCTTCCCGTGACACAATCCATACACCAATAACACACAAATTAGCAGCAAACGAGGCTAGAATTACTGTTCAAAAATAAGTGTACGAAGAAAATAATGGAATGATTAATATATACACACATACAAATATATAAACACATATATTAAATAATAATCTCGAAAACGATAATTTACAATCCCAGATGTTTTGATACAGAAAGTCTTTTTTTCTAAACTGTTTTTTACGTAACTGTCTTTGAGTGCATATAAATTGGCGAAGTAAACAATGGAAACATGTGTGTAATGCGTAATCATAGTCCCAAAACTATACATACAAAATCGGAGTGATCGTAGTGGCAACAAACGGAACCTCGACAAAAACGAGGTTCCTAGGGAATCAACGGGGGGTGTCTATGTGAGGAGTAAGTGTCGCATCTGCTGACCGTCACACCAACCGTGAGCCCTTAGTCGAAAAAGGAAAGGGTTAATTACCCGTTGTAATCTCCGTCTAAAAAGGGTATGAAACAAATAGTATAAACATTAATTTGTAATCGCAAACAGAAGCATTAGTTAGCACTGGTGAGGAATTGCGAGAATGATGGCTTTAACTAAATTCGTATAACCCTGAACATCAACTTTTAGTTAGTAGTTGGCCCTCGCTTTTTAAAATCCTCATTACGCATTTGAATATCTTGCGATGTAATCACTGGAACATACACACCATGAAGCAAGGATTTAGTTGGTACTATATCATTCCGTATACGATTCCTTTATAATCCATATATTTATTTTTAAACCTCGTAACAGAGATGATTGGACGGACCTCATATTAAGAAGGAAACTCTAGGTAAATCCACCAAAGGACATTCGCTTGTAAATTAATTATTGACAACAAAACTGCACTTTTTAAAACATTGAAAAAGCTTATTCAGAAATTGTTCTGGGCTTCATATCGAATTATGAAAAACTTGATATGGTTGGACTCCAAAAGAACATATAGTTAATGAACTTGTTGCTTTTCCAAGATTATAGTGCAAGTGGGTTTTCTACTCAAGATTTGACTATTGATGGAATGTAAGCTCTGTGTGGAATAAGAATGAAAGAAACACATTATTAATTAAACATATACGATACCAATTTTTATGCACCAGGATGCGCCACTTCCCCACAAATTATGTCTCTTCAATGATGCTGAAACCGAAACGTTGGAGAATCCGAAACATTGAAGTAAAAACTTAATTAAAAAGTGATCATGTAGTGCCAAAAGAGTGTGGTGCCAAATAGCTTCGAAGGATCAGAAGCGTTGCCTGAGGAGGTGATAATCCTTAATCTTAATATGAATTCTATTTTACGCCTACTGCAATAAAACACATATCCGTATTTCAAGCTTAATTAGATGATGGAACCAAAATTTATTAAAAAATCGGAATCTATAATTAAACAATTATCAAAAAGCGTTTTAACTCCCTAGTAAAATTACTGTTTTTATCTTTACTAAACACGATAGTTTACCATTTGAATAAACCATAAAATTTACTTCGTCAAATGCGCAATTCTTCAGATCTTGATTGTACGTCAAGGATTAGAGAAATATCTATTGTTCTCTCTGGCTTTCGATGGTATAACACATAAGGGTTAAGAACAATCTCTATTGTTAAAGAACTTGAGGGGAATGGTTGGTCTTGAAAAATGGTAAGCTGGTTAACCATTTTGATCTTTGAAATGATTTTGGATACGATGGTATACTAATTGTTTTCAATAAGGGTAGGAGTGAACAGCTTTATATCCATATAGGTTAACCTTTAAACAAGCAATAAAAACGTGGTATTGAATACATTACAATATTTTTGAAAAACATGAAACTAGAGTTTTGCGGATAGATTGTTTCAAATCATGGAAACTATTACAAAATATCAATATAAGCTGCCCCGTGTGGGACCCGGGTTAGAAATATGTCCTCGCACCCCTTTGCTTGTTCGTAAGAAGCTCGATTTAAAATGGGGGCAGGTCCTTGCCACTCGATGAGACGCACAAAAACTGAGTTTCCGGTCCCGTGTCACAGCAGGTCGGGCACGATTGAAGATCCCTCCTGTCAAGGACCATGGGCGCCGAGGATACATGTCTTAGGCCTCAAGATTTTTTCCAGGCCCTTCGCCGCGCAAATGGTGACAATCCCATAAGAGAAAATACTTCTCAAGTTGGGGCGCTCCCCGTCCTCCATAGGAACGATAATTAAATAATCAATCAATCAATCAATAATAAGCATGAGTGCAGGAGACGCATCTTATTTTAGAAAAAAAAAAAAAAAAAAAAAAAAAAAAAAATAAAAAAAAAAAAAAAAAAAAAAAATAAAAAAAAAAAAAAAAAAAAAAAAAAACAAAAAACCAAAAAAAAAAAAAAAAAAAAAAAAAAAAAAAAAAAAAAAAAAAAAAAAAACCCCAAATTCATATAGGCAGACGAACGAAACTATAGTATTTGTTTTGGACAGCGACAGTTAATTGACTTTCTTTTGCATCTCTTATGTAAGTATACCTACTCCATGATGTAAGATAAATTTCAAGATACAATGCATAATTCATGCTTTAAGGTAATGGTGAAAACGTTGTGGTTGGACAAATAACCACCATGAAGCTCACAAAGCCATTGAGTTATTTACTGTGATAAAATGGCACGAAAGCAAAACTGTTGTATGAATTCAAACCCACAAACTTCCATCAACCGTATCTGTTCATAACAAAAGGAAACAGGTGCGTTTTCTATCTCAATAGCAAAGAATAAAAATTTAATTCATAAAAACCTTTCAGACGTGACTGGACAGGTTAGAACTCCGAGTAGGTTTCAGATACAGAAATTATGTAAATAAGGCATCTTAGCGACAAACTGTGTTTAACTCATTTTAGAATGAATTTTAAAATGAGAATTACGGGCAACTGGTCACTCTGCAAAGAGAATCCATTGACATATTTATATGGTGAGTGCAGATGTAACAAATTTGTCTTAATAATTTTAGATTTGTTTTAAGGGGAGAAAAAACTGTGTTGATTCACAAATGAAATATTACCAAAAACTCTTTTAATTCTTGGTTGTTATTGAAAGAATTAAAATACTGTATATCAATTATTGTTGGTTCTCGTGAGCGTTAATAAACGTAGATGACCGATAGGCCGGCTACTCTTAGACGCTTCGTCATGTACTACAGCACGATGCCGCTAAGAGCTCCTAAAACAGTTCTAGTAATTACCACATGGTTTACATACACTCAATTTGCAATAATTAATAATTCAATGGCTCTCATGTAGATAACCCATATTTCCGATCATTCCAGTGCTACTGTCTTATGTTTTGTAAGGTGTAAATAAATTTTAATTATTAACATATTTTGATTTCTCTGAAAGTATCAACATAGCAGCTGGTGGAGGCACAATCGCCTAAGAAGGTGTACCTGGCGGAAACTGTCAAACGGATAACAACTTTGCATTTGCAATTCCCACTTGGAACATTGGACATTCCAATTTAATTGGAGCCAAAACAAACTCAAGGACAGTAGTTTGTGTACACGTTCCGTGACAGAGGCGGTGGAAATGTAAACCCCTTTTCATTGTTGCTAGCTTAAAGTAAGAAAAAAAGTTATGAAAAAAACTTTCTCCAAATAGTAGGACGACCTATGAACGAGGCGCAAAATTAACTAAACTCAAACTGCTAAGGTATCTTTAATTTTTAAAGATTCATTATATTTAAGAGTATCACTTAATTCAGATTATCGCTTCTCTTCAATTGATTAATGCGCCGAGTAAATAAACTTATTGCTCTCATAACTGAGGCATGAATCCGCGCGCTATTTCAAAGAACAAAGCGAAATTTTCATTCTAACGGCGCACGATATGATACAAATATTGCTTCTCTATTTCAATAAAATGCTCGCTATTTATGTTGTCGGGTGCAAATTTACTTGCTCGCAAAATTAATCTAAGTGCTCGTATAAATGACTTTATGATTTCTTTTAATTCAATTAAAGTTATCTTTAACTATTTTAAATAGAGAGCAATAATTTAATCAATGAGAGCATTAATTCAATGTGGATATTGTTCAATTAAAGATACTCTAATTAGAATTGCGGCTCCTGTTTAAAGAATTCATAAGCTCCTCATTAATTTTGCATATGTATCAGTAATTTCAATTGTCGTGAGAGCAACTCCTATCTCATTATTGCGAGTCATCAATTGGAGTAATTCATGTAATATCGATTTAATTCAATATAGATTAGAAGAGATCAATAATTCAATTATGCGCGGCATTATATGAATAATGATATCATAATTCAATATGATGGAGCATATTGAATTATCCGCACGCATAATCATATTATTGTGCCGTTTAATTCATTCTTACACGAGACGAGCCAATAATTCAATCAATAGGCGCTCTGCAATCAGGCACCAAGAATTAAGATTTATGCGCGCATAATTCAGAATTAGGTAGATACTCCATAATTATTCTCGAATCTTTGCTCGAATCTTGTTTAAGCCAACCAAATTGCTTGTAAACAATGTAAAAAGTTATTAAGAAAAGAACCCTATCAGATTGGATGTGCACTTTCATAATATTTCAGTACGATGGGCAACACCTTCCATATGATCAATTTCAAAACATTTTGAATAAGTTTTTGTTCCCTGTGGTCATAAATCCTTTTGCAATTCAAATGATGTTTGGTGGAATTGGGGGGGAATAATAAGTTTCTTTCAATATAGCAAGAACGTTTGCTGGTTCCTTCATTTTTTTAACTAAAAATCAACTCTTTGATTCATAATATACAGGTAAAGGGTGTTAATTTTGCTCTTGTGTCTTTAGAAGCGTCCCATCGAGAATATGTTCACGTCATCGAGACGTTCACCATTGCTGAGGGAAAGCGTTGCAAATTTAGGCCTGTGGATCGGCGCCCATGGCCTATTGACTAGGGAGGAATCTTTATCGTGTTCACATCTGCAGGCAGGTGTTATAATTGATCTGTGGAATAACGGTGGATCCACAACTTACTGAGGCGTATTTGATAACACGCAGTTATATTCAGATCCATTGTAGTTGACCAATACTGCTAAGTGTTTAGACAGTTATTATCGTTATTTCGAGACTCTCCGAACAAGTTTTCTTTGATTACTACTGTCTTTTTTAATTGGCAATATATTTACCAACTTCTCATTCGAATCAGCCACTACCTGCGTTTCACTTACTATAACGGAGCTTCCCACTTGTTTGAAACCTTAGTGAACTATATGCAAAATATAGCAGATCAATTATATTATATGTTAGTCTGATTTCACTACCAATTTAATGTTTTAAAATGAGTTTTTATTAAAATTGGTGGGTCCACCATTTATCACACATTTAAATGGTTCGAAGTAAGGTTGGTAACACACCTTAGCGGATACATGTAATTGTATATGGTTAGTTACTTTTGATTAAAAATTGATTTTTTGTATTATTGGTTGGGTTTCCACCGAGTAGTAGCTTCTGAATTGAAATGGGTTTAAAATTTGCTCTTTTGAGAGAACACCAAAGTATGAAGATGTTACATGTTGAAAAAATTTATTATTATGAATTGGGAATTCCACCAGACGTGGAGAATTTGTTTTCCTTAGAAGCCATGTTGAAATTTTGTCGAATTTTGAGAAATAAGAGCGAAAAACTGACAAATACCACTTGTCTCTGCTTTATCCGTCAAGAACGCCATACTGTTATCCTTTTCACAAAGGTTTTGATGAAGAGGTAAGCACTCAAACCCACATTCCCTGTTTATTGTTTTACTGTCTCCTGGAGATCTGAAGTTGCCAAACATCAGTGAAAATTATAATTACACCAAAATCATTATTCCACCATTCCACGCATTTGACTTTACTGTGTGACAGTTTGGGTATATGTGTTGAGCCTGCTTCCCTTTAAGGCATCTAGGTCCAGGCGTCGTTAGAGTGAAGAGGTTGTCCCCAATTTGATTTCTACATAGGATTTCATTGATGGTTTCCTAAAAAAAAAACCTTTAAAAATACTAAAAAGCAGACAAGCTCAAGTCTGAACATTCATAACAAATTCCATTTATGAATTTGATATCCAGCTTTGGACAAAATTAAGTAAATCTATGACACGGACAGTAATTTTTGCATTTGATAGTCGACGTTTTAAAGAATTACATGCGTTAGATCTCAATACAAAAAAGGTTGAAATGTTACATTGTGTCCAATATCATTTTGATCAGATTATTGCAAATTTGAAGAAGACGATATGCCACAAAAGTTTACGGGATTCAATACAAATTCGAGTTTCAAAACCCTTCATGCTGCATTTTGTGTCCATTACGCGGAGGCGGTTGCTTACAACACGGATAGGATAGCGGAACGAAACTGGAGCGGAAAATGGAAATATTTGTAGCACTCAATGTACTTATAATATCACTAATACGTAGAATGTGACCTCCGTTGACAGCCACACCAATACCTAACAACACACAAGATTAGCAACAAGTCGGCTAGCTTTCACGGGCAGCCAAGGCGTTTAATTCAATAAGAAGAACAATAACAGTAAGATATATGAATTGTAACAGTATGCAATAGCGTAAATATATATAAACATCTTTAATAATCACCTAACGTTCCCTCTATTCTAAACATTATAACGCCCGAAAAAAAAAACAGAGATAAAATTGTAATGTACAAAAACACTGATGGAATCTGTGTGTTCAAACAAAAGTGTAGTAATGTCTACTAGAGTGGATGTGGATCGTGTATCGCTTTTAACTGTTAAATTTATTAATAACATATTTAATAAATGTTTAAATAATGGCGGTCTTTAATCTATCTGATCTTCCGACTTAGAATACTATTCTGTTAACCAAATTTATGTTGTTGAGCGAGAGCATTTCGTGCTATTGCCACTTTTATATTGAATAACCAGCATTCTACAGATCCATTGATCTTAATCGAGGTAATAACCACTAAAGGTGGAATTGAGGACATGATATTGTATGCAAGATCTCATCTTGGTGGGAAAATGTAGTATGCACGCTTTTATTTGTCCGATTTATTAAAGAAAGAAATTTATTCTCCTTAACTTTTGATTTATATTTCCCAAACTTTTCCATTCATAGAACGAATACTGAATTCCCCATACGTAACAGCCCATTTCCCATGTATCTTTGATTCATACAAATTATGATAGGCATTTACCACTTCTGCAGAACCTGCGACACTATTTAGAAAAGAAATCACACACTTACATTACGGTATGAACTGAGACGTTGCGCCAGAATATATTCTTTTAGAAGGCGCAATAATTCAAAAAGGATATGGTAGTGTGCTGCGATATAAGTATTTCTGCTCATCCAACTTATATCTGGTCATCTTACAAAATCGAATTTTATTTCATAGACTGCTAATATATGAATTTTTCCTACATGCACGATACTATGGCATCAGTGGCGTAGTTAAGAAATAAATTGCATTACGCTACTACCATACAGATCGTACAAGTTAAAAAAATGGTTAAGAGAAGTAAGTTGAGAATGTTCTATCCATTTACACTGTAGTTAGTATTATTGCAAATAACCAAAACCAAATGTTTATTTCTTTTCAGCATGCAGTCCTTCGGCTGTAATAATAGACCTGTCATTCACTCGTTCAAAAAATTGCAAGTGGTCATTTGAATATTCAATAAAGTTGAACAGCAGCAAACTTCTATGTCAAAATCACCCGTCTGAAAAATGAGCTACCCTCAGCCCTGAGACTACATTCAATTATAAAAGGAACAACACTGACTATTTATTTAACACGAGCATTATCCGATGGGGTCCACGTTTTATGGGGCCTAAGCTCATACTGATCAAAAGCCAAACTGATATGCATAAGAGAACTAGTAAAAGTCCTCACGTTTGTTGTATTCCATCTACAACCATGGCGGCAGAATCCACCGAGCGTGCGATACTGTGACTTCAGCAGGATAATGTGGCAGTAGGACTCCTCCCTCCCCCGCCTGCCCGCAGGATATTGTGGCCAAGAGGACCCCCATCCCACCGCGGCCCTGCGATATATGAGCGAGAAAGCCCACATCCCCCACCGCCGCAGTGAATAATTTGGGGTCAGGGTCCCCCAGCCGCCCGCAGGATATGGGCAGGACCCCCTCACCCTCCAGGATATGGGAGGGGACCCCCTCCCACCGCCAGCGATGTTAGGGCAGGGCCCCCTCAACCCCGGCTGGGAGCTACCTGTAAGTATATTTTCAGCATTTGAGCAAGGTCTTCATAGACTTGAGTCTAAATGGTCATAAGTACACTACTCATACCTACTTAATAAGTGTCTATTACCACCTAAATTTCAGAACGTCGCAGTATAAATCCATAAAATTCATGTCACTAAATTTGACATTCTGCATCCAATATATTCATTGATAAAATATATCAATTAAAATTATTTTGAATTTCAAATTGAAATCTATTTAACACGAGCAGAATATACTGAGAACAGACCTGTCATATGTTGGATTAATTTTATAACCTTAATAATAGACTCTAATTGGCCGCACAGCTGACATGAACGCTGAGTATTGGATCTTTTTGAACTTATTCGACAGAAATCGTCAAACTGCGCTATTAATCTAGTAGTAATGACCAGCTATCTATCCGCTTAGTGGTGTGGTTTATTTGTCTCTCGGTTTGAATTCGAATAGCCAGGTATGTACATCCATTGCGTACTAGTCTTGAGGACTTTTGGTAAGAACAGGCCAACGTATGCATAATCAAAATAAAAGTTGAGTTCAGGAACTGTAATCGTCCTGAAAAAGTTCATCATTTCGCTAAAACTACTACAGTTGCGTTATGATTGACCTTATGTATTCCATATACCAAAGTTATTAAACGTCCCATATGATTGCCTGAATTTGATTTATAACCTATTGTATAGATTGTCATTCAAATTATCGTATATAGAATTTTGAACGACGGATTAAACCCTCCATTTTACTTGTTTTTCGACTGAGATGGTGGTCACGGGCGTGACCGGTCAGCAGAGGATGCTTATACTCGCTCCATGGCACTGATCCTGCGCTATCACGCTATCGGTTAGCTTCGATCCGAGAGTCCAGAAAGAGTGTGCGCCCTACAGACGTTTATATGGGTATATATCTTTTTTGGAATGTGAGATGGACTAATCGTTTAAGCACATGGTTTACTTCGCCAAATTATGTATTACCATAATATATGAAAGCATTACTTTGTCAATATTCATGAAGATAGGTCATAGAAAGTGGAGCAGATAAATTCCAAATTAGAGTTGTTCTAAATGTTTTATACCTTTAAAAGACGTCGAGCATCCTGCATTGTCGAGTGAAAAAAACACAACTGTCTTGTTTACTTTGACACATATATAGAATCCCATAAAAAAACACTGTATTTGTTTCACGGACAGTATAGTTGCATCAAAAGAGTGCACCTAGACATAATCAAGTATAACATTTCAATCACAATGATCAACAGAGCAGATTTTTGCCCATGTAATGGATTTTCGAATATTTTCACCCCAAAGCCCAATATGAGCAATTGATAGCTCGCTAATCTGTAGATTGTCAGTATACAACAACAACGACAATATCACCAGAGCCTTTCATCTTCCGGCGGTGGTTTTTTTGTCGTCTATTTTCTCATTTCGTTATCTAGATACGTCAATTTCTTCTCATTCGTGGTATTTCTCTAGAGCGAAAAAAAGTGATGCTAGATCTAGTGTTCTTATCAATGTCAGTACATTTCGCACTAAATACGAAATGGCAACGACTAAAAAATGTATTAATAATGGCATTTGTACAGCCACCAATACGGCAAAATATTACAAACGAGTTCGCATATGAACTAAACAAAAAACTGTGAGCCAAAAACAAACCAACTCTGAGGGGGAATGAACACGTTTAGAGACTAAAATAGGCTTTAATGTTTAAAGAAGCTTAACCCACGTTTTTTCGAATGGTCAACAAATTTCTGAATGTCAGTGTTGATTTAGAGAGAAAAGATATTTAGGCGGCCTGCAACAATTCCTTGTTAATTGTAGAACTCAAGCTTGAGGCCTTGTAAGTCGTAAAAGATATTTAGATTTTTTATCCAGGAGTAATACCGCGATTGTTATAAAACACAAGCAAACAAAAATATGTTGACAAACACGTCTTTATTGAGAAAACTGTTTAAGTATCGTCGAGACATGGTACTTGTAATGCTTCTGTTTCTATGAATCCGCGCATCAGCTCGTGGTAAATTTATATCAGATTTAGCTCACGCCGCTTTCAACGAAATGTTCGCAGGGTTACTATCCGTGGTTACCCCCGTGATTTATCTAGCCTCGCTACATTCTGGTCGGTGAAATTATTACTTGCATCATTGATGAAAATTTGATGCTTTATATTTTATTGATCCAGTCATGGAGACTGTATGTGGAAATGACACGTATTGGGTTGTATGGAGTAGACATATTATACAGCTTGACAGCACGCTAATCCATATAAAGCTAGAAAACGAAAGAAGATGTAGCGTTAGTGGCTGGTTTACAAACTGGTTGACGAGACAAATATGTATATACAGTATATGTTAACGAGTTATACATGACAGTTGGGAAATACTTAAGAGTACGTGCTAAGTATGCAGGCTCAACAGCGTATGATTGCAGTATTAGAAATAATCTACCATTGATAACTGCACATTCTCTTCTCTCTCTTCTCTCTCATCTCTCTCTCTCTTCTCTCTCTCCCTCTCTTCTCTCTCTCTCTCCTCCCTCTACTTCTACTATATATCCCTCTGCTCTCTTCTCTTTCTCTCTAACCCTCT
>CAJDSM010041620.1:62-18398 GCA_903981925.1 Ostrea lurida | reverse complement strand
TCTTTGACACTATTGTTCTGACAGGTTCTTTATTTTAAAAATAGCATATTCGAGCATAATTTGGTAATCTATACTTTATTTTAATTATATAATTTGTTAAATAAGGCAAACATATTTATTTGATTGATGGAAATAATATCAAATTATTTCTTGTCATATCTGCTATAATGTGTCATGTTTGTGAACTGTAATGTGATATGTATGTTTTATGTTTGTTATTACTTATTGTAGAATCAATATTATTATTGTGGACTATTCTAACAACAACTGAATAAACCCATGTTAACTGGAGATATGTGTTTTGTCATCCGGTAACAAATGGCGCCCACGTAATTCTCGGATCCACCCTTTCACCGCGCAGTGACGTCACACATTCATTCCATCTTCGATATCCCGTATGGGCCCCAGCGAAGTGATCAGTGACATGCGCAGTAGACTCAAGTTGTTTCCGATGTAAACATAGCGAAAGAAGACAACGTGGTTCGTATTTAGATACTGCCTAGTGACTTTTACGTATTATTTTAAAACATTGACTCTAATTATATGTCATAGACAATTCAATTTATTGTGTTACTGCTCACAGTTGGTTAGAGCGTATGCATTTTAGAAGTTATTTCTTCCTGAATTTGTAAACATTCATATTCAACACTGTGTTTGAAACTTGAACGTCATTATAACATGTGTGAAACTTAGACTGAATTTTCTTGGATTTCAATGCGCTGACATATTTTTACAGTGTAGAAATATTACTTGTGTCTGTCTGTTTTTGGTGTGTTTACTAAATCTGAAAGAAGCTTTGCACTTGAGGTTGACACATTACATGAAAGTTATGGTATACATGACCATTTAGATTGATGATTGAATTATACCATGCTACTAGCTTATGATTATTATCATTGAACTTGAATCGATTGCATTGATTCTAAGTACCTGAATTTAGATTTACGGTACAGCTATATGATTACTGAGTCTGATCAAATTTTGTCCTGTTCATTACCACAATTAGTAGAATCCATATTTGTGAATTGAATGAGAAAGAGAATGAATGGATGTATGATTGATAGGATCATTTATTTATTTTTTTCTACTCTTCCCTCCATGCATACATAAATGACTGAACCAAGTTGACAGAAATACACACAACTTGCAGTGTATAGTGAGTTTGACAGTTATTTGTTGGTCAGTTTGTTGGTCAGTAAGTTCAGAGTTGTGGTGAAGTTTCAGTGGTACAGGACAGGTTTAAGTAGAGTTAGCTACATAGTTTAAGTTCATTGTAACTTTACTAGAAGTATCATTCAAACTTAACTCACAGCTTGAAATTGTTGATTAGTAATTAGTGCCTTAATTATTCAGGTTAGTTACAATGGTAATCACGGCGAGATATTTTGCGAATTCTTACGCAGTGCGGTTTATTTACGCATTACGTGCTTATCATCTATCGTATACATAGCTAGTACGGATATTTGTTTGCGATTTATCGCAACAATATTATGGCAGAAACGCCAGAACAGTTATAAAACTTTGATAGAAACTTTGCAGGACTAATATAGTTCCTAAAGCAGATTCGAAAGAGGATCTAGAACTATGGAGAAAATCTTATGTTCGGAACATGGACTAGTGGACAGCATCAAAGCAGAACCAACTCCAGATAGAGACAACTCATCAGAACAGTAGCAGGGCATCATGAGACTAAATCTCAATCTGTTGCTTTTGTGCATCCACGAGACTAAAGCATATTTCAGGAACTTGTGGTAAAGGAGAAACCAGTTTTGATCTTTGGTTTTATGAGGTCAAGTGTTTTTCAAGAGAAAACCCATGCTAAAGAACTTGTTGCACAGGCAATAAGGAGATCGCTCAAGGGAGATGCAGGTCGAGTGATAATGGGACTTGTCCTCATGCTGATGTTAATGACATTTTGAGGAAACTCACAAGTGTGTACGGAAGAAGTGGATGATAGAGAGACTATCATGGTGAATCTTATGGTAGCAGACAGAGCAAGGATGAGAATGTTACAGCCTGGAGTTGTAGACTGGAAATGCATCATAGGTCGAGGTATTAACAACTGGACGTTAGTAAAATCAGAAAGCAGATAAATGCTGATTGACATGCTCTGGAAAGGTCTCAAACCTGCAATCAAAGCTATTACACACTAGAGAGAGAAAAGTTTAGTATACATTTGATGAACTTCGAGTAAGCTTTGAGAGAATCGAAAAGGAAAACCAAATTGGACGAAGATATTTCCAAGAAACACATTTCAAAGCAAGCTGTTGTGGTTGAAACAGAAGAGAAAGAGGATTTTGCAGGAATTCTTTAAGCAGATCACGCACAGTTGATAATATTGAGAGAGGAGATCAAGATATAGGTCACAGAAAGAGGATATAATTCAAGAGGAAAGTACAGAGAATCAGGAGATGAAGATTCATTCACAAGGGAAAATATGACAATGCAGAGATCAAACACAGATTACCCACTGAAAAATGCAGGAGATTGTCGAAAAGAGGTCACATTGAGAAAAGGTTGCAGAGAGAGAACGATGTAGATGGAAAGTCTTAACTACAACAAGTCTACTCCAGGGGTCGTCCGCTAGGCAAGGAATTGAAAGATCCCAAACAACCATCATTTAAGAAAATTCCACCAGGAATTTGCGGGCGAACCAACTGAAGCGGAAATAATGATTAATGGGGATTACAACCTTTGACACTTCTAAGATACAGGATCAACCGTATCGACTGTTAGCAAATACAATTCTACTTAGAATATTTAAACAACATCAAATTCAGAAATTAGAAAACCTCATTAACAATCGAGTGTGCGGATGGATCCATTGTCATATGAAGGATTCATAGAAGTGGAACTACAAATTCAAGGATAGGGAATACATTGAATGCAATTTATTAGTAATACCAGATAGTCAATACAAAACCGTGTACTCTACATATTAGGAACAAACATTTTGAAATCATTATAGACAACTGCATGAAAACATCAGGAGAAAGATATCTGCAACTTAAAATTTAAACACCAATGGTACTGACATTCAGATCGTTACTTGAGAGAAAAGGAATTAAGAGGAGGAATATTTCGTATTGGTATAGTTCGCTGTGGTGAATCAGAAATAGTCAAAGTACCGCAAAACCAACATGGTTTTGAAGGATATATTGAAAGGACAGTGCCATTCCATCAAACATCTGCAATTTTGATTCCAGAACAAAGTCCAGCAGCCAGATGTAGCCATTGAACTATCAATCACTTGAATATAACAACAAATCTTCAGAAATTGATGTTCATATCAGCAATGTAACAACAGGAACAGAAATTATAAGACCAAATTCCATAATTGTGAAATACAGCCAGTTAAAATTGAGGAAATTACTAAGAAAGTACGGATCTTCCGGACGTATGAGTAAGATATTATTTGATCAAGCAGACATCACTAGGGAGGAATTCAAGGCAGGCAAACAGTTTATTTCAAAGATACAGAGATATATATTTTCTACGAGACACAGATGTAGACATGCAACTGATGTATAGACCATAGGATTGAATTATCAGACACACCATCCATTCAAGCAACGATATAGGAAATAGCCCATCTATGATCAATGATGTAGGGGAACACATACAGCTTTTATTACAGTCAGGCATCATCAAGAAAATCAAAAATCACCATGGGCTTCCAATGTTGTATTAGTTAGGAAAAAGGATAACACTTGAGATTCTGTGTTGATTTTAGACAGCTTAACAAGAGACACGAAAGATGCATATGCACTTCCTAGAATTGAAGAGATGCTGGATTCCATGGCAGGAAATAAGTATTTTTCAGTAATTGACATGAAATCGGGATCCACCAGGTAGAAATATGCAGAGAACACAAGAACGAACAGCGTTTTAAGTCGGACCACTCGGACTATATGAATTCAATAGGATGCCATTTGGATTGACGAGGAGCACCAGCTACCTATCAGAGATTGATGCAAGAAATTATAGGAGATTACCATCTGAAATATGCTGCATTTCTATCGACGACATCATAATATTTTCCAAAACATTCAAAGAGCATCTGCAAAGATTACAACTTGTGTTTGACAGAATAAGATCAGCAAATTCTGAAATTATCACCAAAGAAATGTCAGTTTTTCAAGACGAAAGTGAAGTACGTAGGCTATTTTATTTCAGAGAGCGAGTGAAAACTGACCCAGAAAAAGTGGATAAAGTAGTAAACTGGCCGGTTCCATCAACACCTGAAGATGTAGAAGATTTATTGGATTTTGCCGGATATTAGAGAAGATTTATCAGAATTTTAGTCAAATTTCGAGACCATGACAGAATTGATGCCATCAACTAGCAAGAAAAAGAAGAATAACAGGCAAACCGAAAACTTGGGAGTGACAAGTACACAACAAAAGCTTTTGACGAAACTAAAAGAGAAATTAATCTCAGCTCCAATACTTAGTTATCCAGATTATGGAAGCCGTTTGAGATAACACAACAGACGCAGTGGGCCAGGATTAGGAGGCGATACATATATCAGGAGAAAGAAGGATTCAAAGAGAGTTATTTCATAGCAAGCCGTGGATTATCAAAGGCGGAGAAACATTACCCGCGCACAAGCTCGAATTTTCTTGACTGAACTGGGCCATCTGCGAACAAATTCCATGATTATTTATACGCAACAGTTTCACTAGCAATTACAGAACACAATCGCTACATATGTTCTATCCACGTCGCCCATTTAGATGCTACTGGAACATCGATGGTTAGGTCATTAGTGGCTTACAATTTCGAAATCTATACAGAGCAGGTAAGAAGAACCAGGATGCGGATAGCGCTGCTCAAGGCTCCAGCCAATGTCTAATCAACTCGATTTGCAACAGGATCCAGATACCATACATAGAGACTTTATCATAGTATCCTCAAGCAAATATCAATGGCAGAGATTGGCTTTACACATAGGAGTCAACGACACCATACAGTTGGCGATTCAGTTCATGATTACCATGATGCCAGAGTTAAGCATCTTGGAGAAGATTTGTGGAAAAGGTAGATAACCAAGGAAAAGGAGAATTGCCATTCATCCACTGTTATCACAGATTTTTGATCAACTGGAAATGAAGGACAATATACTCTACAGAAATGCGAGGATCCAGGATCAGAAACGACTCCAACTAGTAGTTTTCGCAAGAGCAGCAAGTTAACTCACCTTTTACAAGTATACATGATGAAATGGGACTCAGGGTAGAGATAGGACAAGCGCAATTTGATTAGAGATAGATTTTATTTGGCAGGGATGGACGAAAGATATGAACAATGGCTCAGCAAGTGTAATAACTGCAGTCAAGAGGAAACGCCAACCAGATTTGCACCTTTAGTCAATATCCAAAGCTCAGAACGCACTGGAACTTGGTTTGTACAGATTTCTTATCATTAGAGCAGTCAAAGGAGACAATCAGACTATATATTAGTTATTTACAGATCATTTCACCAAAGTATGCCAAGCTTTTCCAACCAAGAATAAACAGCTAAAACAACGGCAGATATTATTTTCAATCATTTTATCCCAAATTAACGGAATTCCAAAAAAGACTCATCGGACAGGGAGCAATTTTGAGAGCAACTTATATTTTGGTTAAAAGAACTTTGCAATTTTATTAGTATCAAAAAAGTCTCATACTTGCGCCCCCTATACCAATGGGAATGGGATAACTGAAAAGGTTCAACAGAACTTGCTCAAGTATGCTTGGAAACTTGGATAGCAACAAGAAAGTTAATTGGAAATCCGCATGTAGCTTGTTTGGTCCATGCTACAACTGCACTCGACATGAATCAACTGGAGCAATCTCCATTTTTCTTAATGTTTGGCAGGGAACGCAAATTTACGCATTGATGTTGCTTTTGGCTCAACAGAATAAACACAGAACAACGAACAAAATACGTAGAAAGGTTAAGGAACAGACTTCTAGAAGCATATTAAATTAGTCATCGAACAAAGTAGTGAATCACAGAAGAAACAAAAGGATAAGGTAATGATTTAAGAAACGGGGATCAGTATTAAGATGGGGATAGCGTTTTAAGTAAAGAAAGTAGCTTTGACGGAAAACATCAATTTTTAGCCAACCAGGGGAAGGATCTCTCTCACCAACCCCAACATGTAGGACCCAAACACAAAGCTATAAAAAAAATAATCAAAGAAAGCGACCAGAGACAGAACTCAAATACCAAAAGAGCCCAAGGGAGCAGCCGCTAAAAGATGTTCGGGCCGAGGGTGGATAGGTAATCTAGAAAAGAGTTGGGAAGACGATGAGGACAGGACAAGAGAATAATAGAAGTAGGGCAGGGAGAAAGAGAGAGATCCCCCACTGGTTGGCTTAATTTGTGTTTTCCGTCAAAAGCTACTTTACTTTACTAAAAACGCTAATCCCCCATCTGTAATACTTGATCCCGTGTTCTTAAATCATACTATCCTTTTGTTTCTTCTGTGATTCACCACTACATTGTTTCATGCTATTTATATGCTTCTAGAAGTCTGTTCCTTAACCTGTTCTACGTATCCTTTGTCTGTGTTTGTTTTATTCTGTTTTAAGCCAAAAGCAACATCCAACTGGGTAAATTTGGTTCCCTGCCAACATTAAGAAAAATGGAGATTGTCCAGTTGATTCAATGTCGAGTGCAGTTGTAGGCATGGACCTAAACAAGCTACAATGGGATTTCCAATTCACCTTTCTTGTTGCATCAAGGTTACAAGCATACTGAGCAGAGGTCCTGTTGAACCATTTCATATCCCATTTCCCATTGGATGATATGGCGCAGTATGGAGCCTTTTTGAAGTCAGACCTATGATTGAGAATTATTGGTGAACAAAGTTCTTTAACCAAATTGTCTCAAATTTGCCCCTGGTCTGAATGTAGTCTTTTTGGAATTCGTATTTGGGATAAAATGATTGAAAAATAATTTCTGCCCGTTGTTTTAGCGGTTTGATTCTTGGTTGGAAAACGCTTGGGCCAATTTGGTGAAATGAATCTGTAAATAACTAATATATTCTGATGTCCTCCTTTTGCTGTTCTACTGAAAGAAATCTGTACAAACAAAGTCAGTGGTTGTGAGGTTTGGATATTGACTAAAGGTGCTGAAATCTGGTTGGGTTTTATCTCTCTTGATGCAGTTATTACACTTGCTGATCCATTGTATGATATCTTTGTCATCCCTGCCAATAAAATCTACTCCTACTAAATTGGTTGTCCTATCTCTACCCTGATGTCCCAGTTTCATCATGTATGACTTGTAAAATGATGTTAACTTGTGCTCTTGACTACTAGTTGGAGTTCTGTTCTATCTGGATCGCTCGATTTCTGTAGAGTATATTGTCCTTCATTTCCAGGTTGATCAAAAATCTTGTACAGTGGACTGAATGGCAATTCTGCCTTTCTTGGTTTCGTACTTTTTCCACAATGCTCTCCAAGATTTAACTTCTGGATCATTCATCTGAACTGGATCCATGTATGGTGTGTTGACTCTATGTGTAAATCAATCTCTGCCATTGAATATTGCTTGAGGATTACATGCTACAGTCTCTATGTTATGGTATCTGGATCCTGTTGGCAATCGAGTTGATAGACTTGGTGGAATCCTTGAGAGCGCATCCCGCTCTGGTTGTTCTTACCTGCTCTGTATAGGATTTGCGTAAATTGTAAAGCACTTTTCTAATGACGCTAACCATCGAGTGTCCAGTAGCATCTAAAATGGGCGGTGGATAGAACCTATGTTATGGGGATCTGTTGTCTGTAATTGCTGTGAACTGGTTGCCGTATAAAAATCTCATGGAATTATGTCGCAGATGGCCCATTTGCAGTTGCAAGAAATTGAGCTTGTGTGGGCCGCGGGTAATTTTTCTCCGCTTTGATAAGTCCACGGCATTGCGTATGAAATAACTCTCTTGAATCCTTCTTGGGCTCCTGATATAGTAATCGCTCCTTAAATTTGGCCACTGGCGTCTGTGTGTATCTCACAGCGGCTTCTCATAATCTGGATAACTAAGTATTGGAGCTGAGATAATTTCTCTTCTAGTTCGTCAAATAGCTTCTTGTTGTGTTACTTGTCCACTCCCAAGTTTTTCTGTTTGCGCTGTTTATTACTTCTTTTTCTTGCTAGTTGAATGGGCATCAATTCTGTCAATGGTCTCGAAATTTGACTAAAATTCTGATAAATCTTCTGTAATATCCGGTAAATGCCAATTAATCTTCTGTACATCTTAAGGTGTTTGATGGAACCGGCAGTTTACTACTTTATCAACTTTTTCTGCGTCGTTTCCACTCGCTCTGCTGAATAATATGGCCTACGTACTTCACTTTCGTCTTGGAAAAACTGACATTTCTTTGGTGATAACTTAGAATTTGCTGATCTTATTCTTCAAACACAGTTGTCATCTTTGCAGATGCTCTTTGAATGTTTTGGAAAATATTATGATGTCGTCGATGAAATGCAGCATATTTTCAGATGGTAATCTCCTATAATTTTCTTGCATCAATCTCTGATGGTAGCTGGTGCTCCTGTCATCAAATGGATCCTATTGAATTCATATAGTCCGAGTGGTCCGACTGTAACGCTGTTCGTTCCTTGTGTTCTCTGCATATTTCTACCTGGTGGTATCCCGATTTCATGTCAATTTACTGAAAAATACTTATTTCCTGCCATGGGAATCCAGCATCTCTTCAATTCTAGGAGATGCATATGCATTTTCTTTGTTCTCTTGTTAAGCTGTCTAATAAATCAACACAGAATCTCAATGTGTTATCCTTTTTCCTAACTAATACAACATGAAGCCCATGGTGATTTTGATTTTCTGATGATGCCTGACTGTAATAAAAGCTGTATGTGTTCCTTACATCATTGATCATAGATGGTGCTATTTTCCTATATCGTTGCTTGAATGGATGGGTGTTTAATTCAATCCTGTGATCTACATCAGTTGCATGTCCTACATCTGTGTCTCCAGTAGAAAATATATCTCTGTATCTTGAAATAAACTAGTTGCCTGCTTGAATTCCTCCCTAGTGATGTTGCTTGATCAATAATTTATCTACTCAATACGTCCGGAAGATCCGTTACTTCTTTAGTAATTTCCTCAATTTTAACTGGCTTGTATTTCACAGATTATGCGAATTTGGTCTGATAATTTCTGTCTGTTGTTACATTGCTGATATGAACATCAATTTCTGAAGATTTGTTGTTGTATTCAATGAGTGATGGTTCAATGTCTACATCGGGCTGCTGGACTTTGTTGCTGGTCAAAATTGCAGATGTTTGATGGTATGGCACTGTCCTTTCAGTATATCCTTTCAAAACATGTTGGTGTTTGGCGGTAACTTTGACTATTTCTGATTACACCACAGCGAACTATACCAATCACGAAAATTATCCTCCTTATTCCTTTTCTCTCAAGTGTAACGATCTGAATGTCAGGTACCATGGTGTTTTAAATTTTGAAGTTTGCAGATATCTTTCTCTGATGTTTTCATGCAGTTGTCTATTAATGATTTCAAAAATGTTTGTCTAATAGTAGAGGTACACGGTTGTTGTATTGACTATCTGGTATTACTAATAGAATTGCATTCCAATGTATTCCCTATTCTTGAATTTGTAGTTCCACTTCTATTTGAATCCTTCATATGGCAATGGTTCCATCGCACACTCGATGTTAATGAGGTTTTCTAATTTCTGAATTTGGATGTTTGTTTAAATATTCTAAGTAGAATTTTTGCTCACAGTCGATACGGTTGATCCTGTATCTAGAAGTGTCAAAGTTGTAATCCCATTAATCATTATTTCCGCTTCAGTTGGTTCGCCGCAAATTCCTGGTGGTAACTTTTTCTCAAATGAATGTGTTGTTGGATCTTTCAATTCCTTGCCTACGGACGACCCCTGGACGTAGACTTGTTGTAGTTTAAAAGACTTTCATCTATCTGTTTCTCTCTGAAGACCTTTCTCAATGTGACTCTTTTCGACATCTCCTGCAATTTTTCAGTGGGTTCTGATGTTTGATCTCTGTTCATTGCATATTTTCCTTGTGAATGATATCTATCATCTCCGGATTCTCTGTACTTTCCTCTTGAATGGTATCCTCTTTTCTGTGACCTATATCTTGATCGTCCTCTCTCAATTATTATCAAGTCTGTGCGTGATCTGCTTAAGAATCTCCTGCAAACCTTCTCTTCTCTTCTGTTTCAACCAACAACAGCTTGCTTTGAAATGTGTTTCTTGGAAATATATCTTCGTCCAATTTGTTTTCCTTTTCGATTCTCCTCAAAGCTACTCGAAGTTCATCAATGTACTTAAACTTTTCTCTCTCGTAGTGTGTAATAGCTTGTTTATTTCCAGGTTTGAGACCTTTCCAGAGCATGTCATGCAGCATTTTATCTGCTTCTGATTACTAACGGTTCCTTGTTAATACTCGACCTATGATGCATTCCAGTCTACAACTCCAGGCTGTAACATTCTCATCCTTGCTCTGTCTGCTACCATATGAATTCACTCATGATAGCTCTCTATCATCCACTTCTCCGTACACACTTGTGAGTTTCCTCAAATTGTCAATTAACAGTCATGAGGACAAGTCCCAATTATCACTCGACTGCATCTCCCTTGAGCGATACATCTCTTGAGTGTGCACAGCAGTTTAATTACATGAGAGTTCCTTGTACACTACTCACTAAACCAAGATCAAAACTGATTTCCATTTACCACAAGTTCCTGAGAATATGCTTAGTCTCGGTGGATGCACATAGCAACAGATTGAGATTTAAGTCTCATGATGCCTGCACTGTTTCTGGATGAGTTGTCTTATTGAGTTGTTTGGACTGTACAGTCCATCCGAAATCATCCTGATATAAATATCATCCTAGTTATCTCGTTCGAATACTGCTTAGAACTTATAGTTCCTTGCAAAGTTCTTAGATTAAGTTTTAAATCTGTTTGGTCAAGCTGTTCTGCCATAATAATTGTTGTCGATAAATCGCAAACAAAATATTCCGTACTAGCTAGTATACGATAGATGATAACGCACGTATGCGTAAATAAACCGCATGCGGAAGAATTCGCAAAATCTCTCGCGTGATTAACCGCAATTGAACGTAACCTGAATAATTAAGGCACTAATTACTAATCAACAATTTCATACTGTTGATTAAGTTTGAATGATACCTTCTAGTAAGTTTACAATAAACTTAAACTATGTAAGCTAACTCTACTTAACCTGTCCTGTACCACTGAACTTCACCAACAACTCTGACTTACTGACCATACAACTGACCAACAATAACTTCAAACTCACTACACTGCAAGATGTGTTTTTCTGTCAACTTGTTTCAGTCATTATGGTTAGATGAGGGGAAGAGAAAAAAAATAAATAAATGATCCTATCATCATACATCCCATTCATTCTCTTTCTCATCTAATTCACAAAATGGATACTAATTGTGGTAATGACAGACAAAATTGATCAGACTCAGTAATCAGTAATTCTAATCTAAATTCAGGTACCTTAGAATCAATGCAATCGATTCAAAGTTCAATGATAATAATCATAAGCTAGTAGCATGGTATTAATTCAATCATAATCTTAAAGGTGCATGTATAACCATAACTTTCTATGTAATGTGTCCTCAAGTGCAAAGCTTCTTTCAGATTTACGTAACCACACAAAACCAGCCCAGACACAGTAATATTTCTAACACGTGTAAAAAAAATGTTCAGCGCATTGAAATAACCAAGAAAATTCAGTCTAAGTTTCACACATGTATATATGACGTTCAAGTTTCAAACACATGTGTTGAATCAATGAATGTTTACAAATTCAGAGCGAAGTTTAAATAATTCTAAAATGCAATACGCTCTAACCAACTGTGAGCAGTAACACTAATTGAATTGTCTATGACATATAATTAGAGTCAATGTTTGTAAAATAATACGAAAAGTCACTAGGCAGTATCTAAATACGAACCACGTTGTCTTCTTTCGCTATGTTTACATCGGAAACATTCTTTGAGTCTATGCGCATGTCACTGATCACTTCCGCTGGGCTCCATACGGGATATCGAAGATGGAATGGAAGTGTGACGTCACTGCGCGGGAAGGGTGGATCCGAGAATTACGGTGGCGCCATTTGTTACCGGATGACAAAACCACATATCTCCAGTTAACATGGGTTTATTCAGATTGTTGTAGAATAGTCCACAATAATAATATTCGATTCTACAATAAGTAATAACAACATAAAACATACATTCACATTACAGTTCACAAACATGACACATTATCACAGACAGATATGACAAGGAAATAATTTGATTTATCTTCCCATCAATAAATAAATATGTTTGCCTTATTTAATCAAATTATATAATTAAGAATAAAAGTTAGATTACCAAATTATGCTGAATATGCTATTTTTAAAATAAAGAACCTGTTCAGAACAATAGTGTCAAAGACAATACATTGAACACCACTTAAACAATATATATAACACACTCTTACCAAATATGTGGTATTAGAACCTGATCATGGATTTTTTCTACATAATGTGTGGTCTGGTGTATAGAATCTATCAAATAATACAATATACAAATTACTCAAGAGTTCTGAATCAAGACTTTCAAATCGAATAGTATAAAAAGAATCTACCTGCTAGCACTCACTCTCACTTGCATACAATACTTAGCATACATTCCTGTAATATATATATATATAGTATGACCTGATTAGTAAAATGTCCAACATGTCCAAATATGTTACCTGAATATGTACGAAGAAATCGAAGTTGTCTAGAGTTAACAAATATCGAATATTACTGCCAAGTCGATTTGACTCATTCATGAAGAGAATCTTATTACATGACCAGAAGCTGTCTTGTGACTAATATTAAGAAGCACCCAATGCCTGAAAAACAACTGTAACCAACCTACTATAGCTGACCAAATAAGGCGCAATAAATAAATGTTACAATATTATGGACTTGTTCCAGTATGTGAGAAAACCTGTAGTGAAATAGTAATAATACCATATCTATGAAATATTTGTGAAGAGTAAAAACGACTAAACACATGTACAAATATGAATCAGCTATTTTATTTGTCCAAACGGGTAAATGCTCTACCAACAGTGACTGTAAAAAGAAGTGTAAACAATATTAAACACTATTATTTACACCTGTCTGGAAACACTTAATTCACATGTAATAACACAGTGTTAACGTTATGTTGTTGCATTAAAATTTTAACGCCTGCCGTGAATGAACTAACATCTTAAGTAACGTGTTAAAAATGAACACCAATTTTAACAGTGTGTAATACATTAAATTTCAGCTTTTCTGACTCATCATTCTTGAGATTTAAATATTTTTAAAAAAACCAACCATACTTTTGCATTTTTAAAAATAATCATTATCACTTCCCCTTTGAAGAAAGCACTGCCCTTCATTTGAACAAATTTGAATCCTTCATCGAAGTATTTGTACGTAGGTTTTGGTTGAATTTGGCCCAGTGGTTCTGAAGAAGTCGAAAATGTGAAAAGATTACAGAAGGGACCACGTAGTAACAGTACATTTTTTATTGGAATTAATTAACAGATGCCATATTCCTGAAATATATTTTGAGACTGGTTGTCACATCTACATACGACCGAATTAATATGCAATTTTTAAAGCAAAATATTTTACTGTAACTCTGAAAAACGTTGAAATATCACACATTTCTTCTGTTATTTCATTATTTTTCAAAACGCAATGGAGAAATAAATGAAAAGTGTATAAAATGCTTTTACTTCTAAGATTAAGATTGAATACTTTTCTAGGATTTACTTGCGCCAATACATTGAACACCACGTAAACAATATATAACACACTCTTACCAAATATGTGGTATTAGAATATGATCATGATGGATTGTCTACATGTATGGTCTGGTGTATAGTATCTATCAAATTAATACAAATATACAAATTACTCAGAGTTCTGAATCCAGACTTCCAAAATGAAATAGTATAAAAGAATCTCACTACCCTCACTCTCACTTGCATACAATACTTCGCATACATTCCTTATAATATATATAGTAACTGACCTGATTAGTAAAATGTCCAAATGTCCAAATATGTCTAACTGAAGTAAGATACAAGTCAGATCGCCACTGCCCAAATCGATTTCTCAATTGAAAGTGAATCTTGCACTGACCAGAAACTGTCATGTGACCAATAATTAGAAGGTACCCAATGAACCATGAAAAACAACCTGTAACCAACCTAAACTATATAGCTGGCCATAAGGGCAATAATAAATGTTAGAAATTCTGGACTAGCTCCAAGTATGGAAACCTGTTAGTGAAATAAATACCCATATATAATGAAATTGATTATCGTAAGAGTAAAAACACTAAACACATGTACAAATATAAATCAAGTATTTTGTTTGTCCAAACGGGTAAAATTGCTCTACCACATAAACAAGGCGTGAATTTTAAGTATTCTTCTACTGATCTAATCAATTCTGTTGCCCAATATTTCAATTGCTGATGGATTGCAGAGAAGTGCTACGATATATTCAACGATTGTGGTGAAAGGGTGTCAAATATATCAAATTGTGATCATGATCCAGAGCTGCAAAGAGGTTGCAGATTATCCTGTAATGTGTGCGACGGACGTCCTAAAAACAGAGGTAAGTATACAACATACAAATATTGAATGGGGTTGAGGCCAGCATTGATTATGTTAACATAATCATATATTAGTATGTCTACAACCACGGTCAAAAATTGTTTTGTCGTATAAAAATAAAACAAATCAATAAAATAGTATTTTGCTTTAATTCATAAACATTCAACATACATGTCTTTAGAATCTAGTTCATGTAGATAACGTTTATAGTTTATGTTTCTGCAGTCCGTAGCAGTATACAGTTGTTGACTGGGGTACGAATGAAAAGTCGATCTGTTGACCGGAGTGCAGAGCTGTTGCCAAAGGCCGTAGGTCGACGTTTCCCGAGGACCTATGTCAACACTGGTTTTTGTTATAAACCCCTATAAAATCTGTAGAATTTCATCAATTTTAGAGCCGGCCTATGTCTAATCAATTCCTTCGCCAGATTTTTCCCGGAGACTGATAAATCCGAAGTCCAAAGAAATTGCACCGAGAATATATTCATATTTTTATTGGGTGTAATATTGGCTGCGCCTGCTTCTCAAGCCTCCCTTGAATTTCATCCTCAAGTTGCCGCAGCGAAACTCCGGATCGGCGTTCATTCTGGTTTATAAGTCCAAGCTGGAATATAATCACTCCGGCACACCTCGGCTGATACTCTTACTGATCGGTTACCAGAATCAGTAAGAGGTTTGGCCGGAAGGAGGAAAGATACCACAATTTTAGCAGCATATGAGGTCAGCGGGCCAACAGTGCTTTTTTTAACAGTCGATTTTAACAGTTCCTGCTGCGGCCCGCCGGTCCAACAGTCATGATGTTGAAACCTTTTTTCGTAGGAATGTTGTAGGAATGGTTTAATAGGGGTATAACAAATTGAATAAGCGATGATTTTCGAATAATAAATACTCGTCAACGTTTCTTACTCAATGAGCCTCAAAATGTCCTTCGTGTAAAAAAATGAGGTCATAAGTTTATGCTTAGTAAGGTCACAAAGAGTATTTTCTCAATTGTCCAAATGCTATCCGAATGATCTTTGGCTTTTAGGTCGCTTTCAAATTAAATTTTACCTCCGACATCTAGATAACATGGATCGTGTTCTTTGTTATTTCTATCCTTTAACAGGTTTGCGATGGTTATCTGAAGTTTCTATTTGGACAATCTTGCTTTGATTGCTTTTATCTAAAACGTCACTGATAATCGATTTGATCGTATAATTATTGTTTACGGGTCCTTGCGAGATTAATTCACTCATGATGGAGACATCACCAAGATATATAGAGACTATTCTTTCACCTGAATGTACAACAAATAATTTTCTTGGTGTTCAAATTATCTAATAAGTTTCATCAAGTCCGTGGTGATAATTAAATCCAATGACAAATATTCCACTTCAGTTATGAATTCGTGCAATATAAATTGGCGAAGTTAACAATGTGTTAAGCCGTAATCGATACTCCTAAAATCATATTACCAGAGTCGGAGTGGAAGGGCAACACGGACCTCCACAAAAGCGAATAAGCAGGATCAGGTGCAATGGAGGAGAAGGCATCCTCTGCTACTCGGTGCGAACCCGCCGTGAGCCCGGGTAGTCGAAACAAAGTACACGGGTACCCGTCGTCAAATCCTAGTAGAAATGACAGTGGCTGACAAAGGGTATGCAGACACATCAATCAAGCATAGACTTAATGATGATTTGTAATCTACACAAGGTCATTAATAGTGACGGGTAGACTTTGAGAAATGATGACTTTAAACGGAGATTTGTTTATAATCCTGCAACATCAACTTTTAGTTAGTAGTTGGCCTCGGCTTTAGAAAGTCCCCATATAGCATTAATGCCCTTGGCTATCGGAAATCAGCTGGGAGCAGTAACACACCTTACGCAGTGGATTAGTTGGTCATTTACTACCTAGAAAAGAAAGTTGACGATTGTAAGTTAGTCATCATGTCTTATCATATAATGGTAGTTGTCAGTTCGCTGTCTAGAGTCAATTATTAAGTAAAGATATCCATATATGAGAGGCAGATATTTCAATTCCTAATTGGTGTCCTTTATTTCAGTTCATTGGGAGTATAAGTTCAATATGACATAATTTCGTGAGAATTGTTGAATGCCGTGAATTGGATAAGACATCATCAAATATAATCTATAGTAGGTTGAAGGATACGCGGAAGTTTTTTGTTTTGATCCGTAACAGTTTTTGGAACAAATTTCTCTGCTTCGTATGAATATAAAATGTCTGGCTTATAAGGGGGCCACAATTAGTGCCATAGATTTCAGACGAGATTGTTGGAAGACATCGGGTCCCAAGCTACACCAAATTATTTCGATTAGAAACTAGCATGCTCTTTAATATCTACTGGCAGAGTATTGTGAGGGAATCAGAGATTTTTTTCAATCTAAAATGATTGTATCCGTGTCCACTGTGACGCAGAAACTGTATTTTGCGGGGTGGACGGTTTTTGAATGAAAAAAGCAATTATCTTTATCTGAAAAGCCGTAGAGTATCATTTATTGCCGAGAATGTCTGGTGGTATAAAGTGTGGAGGAAAAGTCAATTGACGTTTGATGCAGTCAATTTTTTAGAACAAATATCGTGTCTTGAGGTTTTCTAACGCGTCTTTTTGCACGTTTTTGAGAATGCCCATCTGATTAACACCACTTTCGAAACATGTGAGTGGAGAATTAATCTTTGGAAGTGATCTTACAGATGTTTTAGTAAGTTTAGATAGTAGTGAAGGATTAGAGGCTTGCTAGAGCCTTCAACCAAGCGATGTAATCTTTGTTTGTAGGATTTTATGCAATTTTTCGGAATCCACGGTAAAGGGGTATGGGTAATTCAAATTGATCCTGGATTATTGGAATATTAAAGTACATGTTTAATTTGTAAACGAGGTGAGTTTGAAGGAATTCCATCTTATAAAAGTAAGGATTCCTTCGGGGAGGTATAAGATGGATTCGCAGTGATGTTGAAGTAATCCTAGTTCATTAAAAGGCAAGTGTAATACCGTAAACGGTTATTTTTCCGGATAAATTCTATTTTCGCTTTATTTGCGAGTATTTTTGATCGCAAAAGAATTGAATGCGCATAAAATTTACACCAACTGTTTCATTATTTGGATTTCGTCGGATAATACCAGAAGAATCGCAAACAAAAGGAATCACAGCAAATGAAAAAATAGCAGTGTTTGGGACAGAATCGCAAAATGTTGTGATACCGCATGAAGCCGGTTAAGGTAGCGCGGGGTAGTAAACATTTTCCGATAAGACATGCTGTTTACTGTGCTTTAAGAACTGGATCGTCGAGACTGAACTAGCACAAGATTTCTTGTAGGTCTCTGTAGCTTCCATGTTACCGTGACTTCCATGTCTCTTAAAGACAGAAGGATAAAGTGGTACGGTCAGTTTTCACTTCCCCGCTATAATGGTTAATACTGCGATTTTAATAATATCGTCGACATAGGGTTTTGATTCGATTCGAGAGTGTGGATTGGCGATGGTTCTACTGGTTAGTGACAAAGTGGGTCAAGTTGCTCCCGACTTCTCTCTTTAGATTTTGTCCAACTAGTGGTATCTTGTTGATAGCGTTTGGTTGAGTGTTGTTCTGTGCCTAGAGGAAGTGTTCATGTGTGTGTGATTGAGTCCATAAAAGTATG
>CAJDSM010041612.1:0-16107 GCA_903981925.1 Ostrea lurida | reverse complement strand
TTATAAGATATCATTTGTGCCAGAAAATAATTTTGTTTAAATTTCTCTCTTAATCTTGAGATATCAGGCGTTACTTCTTATGTCATTTTGAAATAGCAATATCCATATCAATGTATGTTCTGACTAGGGTCGGCGGAGTGAGAGTGGGCAGCCACCAGCTTTGAACTTTTTTTTTTTATTGTGAAATAAGTTAGTATGATGGTTTAATTATCAGGGGACCCGTGGGGTCCGGGTTAGAATAGGTCCCCAGCATCCCCTTGCGTGTCGTAATAGGCGACGAAATGGGGCGGTCATTCGGATGAGACCGGAAAAGCCGAGGTCCCGTGTCACAGCAGGTGTGGCACGAAAAAGATCCCTCCCTGCTCAAAGTCCCTGAGTGCCGAGCATAGACCTAAATTTTGCAGCCCTTCACCGGCAATGGTGATGTCTCCATATGAGTGGATGAAATATTGTCGAGTGAGACGTAAAACAGTAAATAATCAATCAATCAATTAATTATCAGGATGGAAAAATCTTCGAATTTTGCTTAGTATATTTAAGATATACTGCCCCAAACATCATGAAATTCAAAACTCTTCACAAAATGAAATTTTTGTGATAAAATGTCCAAATTGCATATAGAGCACAGAATCCGACCATGCATATTTAATCAAAATTCTGACCTTCCTGGTACCTATTTACTCTTACGATTTCTCCGTATTTTGAGACCAAAATACGTCTTACGTTTTCATGTCCCAAAAATACGGAAATCGGAAGTCTGTCCGTTCATATTTTAATGCTTATAGTTTGGTGTTATTATCCACGTTGTATTGACGCTTGAATAATCGCTCAAACCAGGGAGTTGTAAAACATATCCGTGATACATAGGTAATGTCAATGAGATGATTTATTATATTAAAAATGGCCGAAACCCGGCGAAAGAAGGCACAATATAATCAAAATACTCACACCAACCCCTCCTCGAAAGGAAGCACTTATATCCATTGCAGTATTTGCAACGTGCTCATACAGGAAGTAACCATAAAAAGGCCATATCGATACTAAATCACACAAGCAATGAAATTGAGAGTCCCTTCGTAAGGAGAATAGGAGTATTCACGATTTTCGGGAACAATGTGATAATTCTTTGCAGTTAGGAATAACGAGGGCGGAAGTGAAAGTTTTGAAATCTTAACCCACATGAACCTGTCGGTTAGTACAGGCACCGTGTGCCAACTTTAAAAAAAAATTCCTGATTCGAAAATGGCGCCAAGTATATTGAACATGTTTTTAATTTTGCTTGTTCGTATTTATATTTATATCTATTTCAGTACCATTGCAAGCAAGAAATGCAGTGTATGTATTTTTCAGTTAAATGCAAGTTTTGATAAGCCCGTTGATATATATATTTGCTCTTCTTTTGAATTAATGTAAAAACCCGTTAAAAAAAATTTACGGACAAAAGCCAATCTCACTGGTTACCCGTGGAATCTGATATAAATACTGAGAGACAACAGATGGGGTAAACAGGTATTTTAACTGACAAAGAAATAAATTGGTCAAAGCCTGTGCTGTATGTGGAATTTTTGACATTTCACCCCTTAAATATAGTAATTTTATGCAAATTCTTGTATCGTGATCTTTCATGTTGTTTGAGACAGCAGATCTCATATAGTACACCAATGTAAAACTCCTAATATTTACCATCATGCTGTGTAAAAATAATTTGTTTAAACTTCACTTTAATTTTGACCATTTCACAGGGCCGATTTTCACCCTTCGTGGGCCTGCTCCTTTATTTTAAGAAACTTCTTTTGTATATTTTCATGTAAAATCTCTTCCTGTCGCTGTGTTTTATGGCATGGTACGAACATATACTTTCATATTGATTTGACATTACACCTAAGCTCGTGGTTCATTTTACACACTAACTGAGACCTAACTTCTTTGGTTTCATCTGATATTTGCAGAATAATTTCCATATAATAAACTTCTCATACATATTCTTATGAATCAAAAAGAACAACAAATGGTCCAAAAATCATGTACCGGTTGGTTTGTTTTTATCCCTTTGTGCCATCTGTCGTTGAATGTTCATCAAAATCAGAATGTTACTCTATCAAGCAAAGTCTTGCAGATGATCAACATAAAGTGCGGGAAAGAATAAAAACACGCTAAAAAGTATATGATAAAGATGTTTGTATGACTTTAGAAGTCAAACCCATACAATTTATTGTGGTTATATTGTCCCAACAATCGATTTTTATCAGCTTCCTTAAATTAAACAAAAATATAGATAAAGTTTTAAATGCTTTATATGTCACGAGACACTACATAAAAACAGATGGCTCCTCCATATACATTGTACTATAAGGCATATTCGAAACGGCGCCTCATGACAAAGTGAACAGTGATCAATCTCATAATTCCCATGGTGTATTAAAAATTGAAAGTAGAGCAAAAAAGATTTGTAGACTTTGGTTTTTCATTTGCGACTGTTCCACATATAGCTAACTACATGTATAATTGAATTATTCGCACAAAAATTTATTATTTTCCCGCTATTAAAACGTTGTAACAAAAAAAAAAAAAGATTGTAACATTGATGAAAGGCGTTTACATTGACCCAGAATTACATTGACCATAAACTGAGAATAGACTTAATCAAAACTTTGATTACTTGTATGTTAAGATTTATGGCACATATGTTTAAAAACGCTGCATGATTTTAAAAGACATCAAATGCAAACATAAAATGAACATTTTATTTGATTATGAAAATTATTTCAAAAGTTAGCTGGATTTGAAATTTAGACTTATTCTCAGTTTATGGTCCAGATGGATGATCTTCGCCGTGTGTTAGCCATCATAATATGTGGATCCTGTACCCGCTGTCAGTATAAAATTCTAATACCCGGTCAGCTCATGGTTAGCTGGGACTGACCGGAACAGAACCAACTCGAGGTACGGTTTGCGTCAGCGAATCTGAACAGTGCTGCGCCACTGTCTAGCGGCTTTAAACAATTACAAATTAAAAAAAACCAAACATATGCATCTATATAACCTCAGTGAAACTGTTGCTGATATTAATTACATAGAGATTGTGTTAAAGAAACAAAAATATGTTGATAATTGCATTAATGTGTTGAATGCTGTTTTGTATGTAAATGTAAGTAAATATAAAGATGCCATTTCAATTACTTTACGCGATTACTAAGGAATTCTGCCAACTGGCTTTGTAGGTGTCATGCTAAGCAATTTCCTCAGTTCTTAAGTCGCTGCAGTATCCCTGCAGGTGGTTACGTAATTCCTTAGCCAATCAAAAATGATCACCAGGGTCATGTGATTTGATGCAGTCGGTAACTGACCAGCCAATTCTTGCTCATGTATGTTCCCCTCAGCCACTACCTTTGTGCTGGTGCGAGACCATATTGTTTTTTGGCCGTCACACAGTTTGTCAGCCAACTTTTCGTGAAACTACGATCCGATTATTGAAAGAAAACTTCATATGTAGCAAGGACAATCACAGGTAGTTTGTGCGATATTACCAAGGAAATTTTTGATCCTCTAATTTTTGAATGGAGGTATGGCCGTGTTTGAACTTAAGAAATTTGCCTTAAATCCCCACATGAATAAACCTTAGTCAGAAACTCCTCTGAAACCTACAATCCGATTTTTGAAAGACAGACTATATATGTAGGCAAGAGACATCAATTAGTATGTGGCATAATTACCTGAGGAATTTTGATCCTCATAATTTTTGATGAGTTATGGCCGTATTGAACTTAGAATAATTTGGCCTTTAAATTCTCATGAATAGACCTGTCAGTGCAACTTCTCTGAATTACTACTGATCTGATGTATAAGCAAACTTGATTTGTAGCAAGAGGACCATAAATGTATCATTATAGGTTGTGCATTATTACCAGGAAAAATTTTTGAATTCCCTAATTTTTGTGGGTGTTAAACTTAGAAATATTTGCCTGTCAAAAAATCCTCAAACAACTCAATTGACAGCTAACAGGGGGGGGGGGGGGGGGGGGTGGGGGGGGGGGGGGGGGGGGGGGGGGGGTTAGGCCGGTGGGTGGGACGACTATGTTCTTTGCCCTCCAAAAACAAACTTTAATTCTCGCTCTATTAGTGCTAGTAAAAAAGCAACAAAATGCATGGCACACTCACCAACAGCCCAGCTTTTCTGCCGTTCTTGCATGTATAAATGTGATTTTTAAATTTTGATGAGCATTTTGATTTTTAATGTGACATCTGTTTGCAGTATGCTTTATGTGCATATACCTGTATTGTACATTTGTAATGTTAGGGAATCTGCATATTGAAATGCAATTGTGTGACCACCTGTTGGTCTGATTCCCAATTATATTTTATTGTTTTGTGTATTTTTGAAATTTATTTTTGTAATTTTCAGTAAATTATATTTAATTCTTCCACAGCAAAAACAGAGCTGCGATGAAAGTGTGCAGCATGAGAAAACAATTATTTAGAGAATATCACTATAATTTACAGTCAGACAAAGATCAAACCATGGCTTCCTTATAATTGCCAGATTTCTATGAAATGTGCGGAAAATGGGTGAGCAGAATTCTTGGTATATGTAAGTAAGTCTGTCTGTGTCAAATTAAGCAACAGATTTATGTGACAGCTAAAACGTATATATATTCTTAGAGGAAGTGAAGATGAAAATGTTACAAAGGGTTTGAAGTTGACATTTTGATGTGTATAATGAATTCTGAAAATCATCAAGATGTAGTTTTCATTAGTAGGGAGAAATTTCAAAAAGATTTACGAATCTCTTTCATTTCCTGGGAGCAGTCATATTGATAAAATCATTACCTCCCTGCTGGGTTATCTCTCAGCATAATACCAGAAGGCAGTACTGAAGTTGACGTCAGTAGGACACATCGTATTTTGACATATTGTACAACATCAATACTTACTATCATCAGAAAGTGAATCAAATGAGGAATATCAAATTGGACCTGAGTTTTACAGAGGGAAAATTGTTTTTCATAACGATACTTCTTCAGCAGCAGTTGATTTTAAATAATGAGATATGGATTTTCCTCGCTTGGTGTGTTAATGAAATTCTTTGTACATTCTACCTACATTTAAGCGGTGTCTTTGTTGCAATGAGTTCGAATGTTTTGTCTGATTAGAAAGATATACACACAAAGTGCAGTTCTCTACTGTACGTCCATAAATCTTATTAGTCCCCTACCAGTTTGTAACCGGAGGGGACTATAGCTTTCTTCTTTTGTGTCTGTCTGTCTGTCTGTCCCGTTGGTTTTCCAGACTTTTATTTCTTACTGCTTGCAGATATTCATTTGATATTTGGCACATTGCTTTGTCATACCAAGTTACAGATCAAGTTCGAGTTTGGTTTCGATCCATTCATTTTTCACTGAGTTATGGCCCTTGGACTTAGAAAAAAATTCATAAACTATCAGTTTTTCGCACTTTTTTTCTCACTGTTTGCAGATATTCTTTTGATATTTGGTACATTGCTTTGCCATACCAAGTTACAGATCAAGTTCGAGTTTGGTTTCGATCCATTCATTTTTCACTGAGTTATGGCCCTTGGACTTAGAAAAAAATTCATAATTTATCAGTTTTCCGCACTTTTTTCTCACTGCTTGCAGATATTCATTTGATATTTGGCATATTGCTTTGTCATACCAAGTTACAGATCAAGATCAAGTTTGGTTTCAATACATTCATTTATTACAGAGTTCTGGCCCTTGGACTTTAAAAAAAGTCATAAATTATCAGTTTTCCGCACTTTTTTCTCAATGCTTGCAGATATTCATTTCATATTTGGTACATTCCTTTCATAACAAGTTTGCAGATCAAAATCGAATTTGGATTTGATCTATTTATTTTTTCACTAAGTTATAGCCCTTGTCCTATCCTGGCTCACCAATATCCCTTTTACCATAAGTATATGATATAGCCTACATAATGAAATTAGAATATTGTTGCGGTCAGCAATTTTGTGTAACCAGTAGGGGATATGTATTGCTGTGCCAATACTTCAGAATGCTTATTATAATTTACAAACTATGTATCTATGTAATAAAAAAGCCAGAGAGGAAGTGCCCCAGAGGACTTAAACAACGTGTAGGAAAAAAAACCCACAAAAATGAAAAAAAAAATCCTTGTATAGTACAATATAAATAGGCGAAGTTAACATGGTGTTAAACGTAATCATAATCCAAAAATACATATACAAAATCGAGTGTAGGGCAATAAGGACCTTCGACAAATGCGAAGGCAGGATCAGATACCATGGAGGAGTAAGCATCCTCTGCTGACCGGTCACACCGGTACCTTAGTCGAAATAAAGCAAACGGGACCGCCCGTCGCCAAATCTAGTAGGAAATGACATTCTAACAAAGGATATGAAACAAATCAGTTAACATATGACTTAGTGATAATTTGTAATCGCAGACAAGGTCAATATAGCGACAGTAGAATTTGCGAAATAATGACTTTAAACGAGATTCGTTATAACACTGCAACATCAACTTTATTGTCATTAGTTGGCCTCGCTTTAAAAAGTCCTCAAAAGCATAGCATGCTCTTGCGTATCGAATCAACTGGGAGATACACTCACCATACGCAGGCGACAGTGGTACACCACAACATAAAAAGGGAAAGTTGACGACTTCAAAGTTAAAGTCATCACGCTTATCATATAATGTAGTTGTCAGTCTGCCATTTGAGTCAATATTAAGTAAAATATCCAAACATGAAGCAGATATGTCAGATTCTGTGGTGTCCTCCATTTCGATCTCGTTGGGATACACCAAAATGGACACAATTGCGAAAACTACGACCGTCAACCGACAGGATACCACCCATATACCTATATGTAAGGTCGTAGGACACGGCAAGATTTTTGTCCTTATCCCGTAACAGTTTATGTACAAATTCTGCTTCATATGAACACAAAAACAAGTCCGTAAACAAGGGAACATAACCAGCGCCCATAGGAATACCAACGGACTGCCGGAAGACACGGCCCCCAAAGACCACACAAATATTAACCTCAAGAAACCCAAGCATGCTCTCAATATCTACTTCAGAGTATTTGTGGGCAATCAGAGTGTTTTCTAGTGTTCCATTAAGCATATACACTATGACATGCCATTTGTGTCAGTGTAAACATTTCCAATTACACACGGGCGCAATAGGATACCTAACACGTTTGTTGCAGGCATGCAAACAAGATATATAACCCTCTCCATTTTGCGGGCACTCGTTGCACTATTTATCATCGGCATTGCACATGCAAGGATTTATCGGGTGGTGTTAGGTGGCCGGTTAGCTTTCTTGTCTTTGAAATAAATTTAATTTCGTTCTCTCATTGGCTGCATCCCTAGTCAACATGTATGGTATCCGTTTCTCTAGTTGTAGAGACGACATCCATTTTTTTATCCACATAGATTGCATCACCACTTCACCATTCTTGGAATACATATCCTCATAGTAGTTTCATAGAAGTGCCTTCCTTTAAGGAATATCAAATTGGCCATCCTGTCGTTTGATTGTCCAAAATTAATTAAGCAAGGTAAGCGATTCGGACTATTTGGAGCCTTTTGATAAAAAAAAAATGAAAAAAAAAAAAAAAAATAGAAATACCTACTGCTTATTCAATTTACTGCATTATTATACCGTTCCCCTTGATTCACGAAACTCTTTGATTCGTGTTTCAAAGATATAATGAGGAAAATAATATAGAATTCATAATCAATTAAAATTCAGGCTGCTAGAGAATTCTGCAACTGCTGCAGAACACGGGATGCAGTGAAGAATTAATTACAAGTATTTCCAGTTTACACCGGGATTTCCTAGGCGAGTTAGTGCAGTGACTTGTATCTCGTAGTCTGGTTTAAATTCAGGGATTTAAACGGTAGCGAATGCCATTTCAAATGAGAATTAAGATAATGATGTATTTTAAAATGTTTCATAAGGAGTTTGAAGTCCATCAATCACCTCTGGTATGATCAATTACACGTACCTAATATGAGTTAAAGATGAAGTTCGTGAGACAATCATTATAACGAAACAGAAACATTAAATCGGCGGCGAATACACTAGTTTAACGGAAGCAAAAATCTATTAAAGCATCTTTGCATACTCACTGTCTTGAACATGACACGTTCCGGACAATTTCTCGCAGTGGGAATGAAGTGGTATCTGCTTTTAATTGTTCTACTAACTGGATGTATTCGTTAGAGAGAAAAACAGAGGCAGGAACAAATTCTCATGATCACGGACGACAACTCCTCAAAAATAATGGAATTATGGCCTTTTACTTCCAATGACGGTCGTCTCTAAATGAGAAAAAACATTTTTCGAATGGGGCGTGAAACACAAACTTCCAATGCCGAGCATTTTTGATGAATTAACAGTGGGAGGATGTATGCAATTTCAACTGTCACATCACAGTTATCTTTTTAATGTAAATACCGGAACATACGTCAACCAACAAAAAAAGTAAGCTCAAAGTCCCCATTCATGATTGCTTCAAGCTTCCCGCAACCTGTTTTACGTATATTTATATTCAATTTCTGCCTTTTACGGTAAAAGATAGTAATTGAATATAATCTCCGAGAAACAGATTTTTATGCAATCATGTCAGTTTATTTCTTTCATGCATCCCGATTACATGTAGGATTAAAATTATATTATGATGATATCGATAAACAGGTAAATTATATCACTGCCTTAGCAAAAACATGCATGTTTTCGACAGATTAAAGCTTAATTATAAGATAAGATAGTATTCACGAATCTTGCATCGTTACCTGCACATAAATGTACCAAACACAGTGTATGCGGAAAAAAATCCAATATAAAGGCTGAGCTAGCGGATTCATTCGATCAGTCGCTGAGTGACACTGCTTTCACACCGAACTTAGTTGGGACCGGATAGTTGTCATATGCAGTTCTTAAAGCGGACGGTGACATTGTGAGGATCTGCAGATCAAAATGGATGACAGTTCCAATATTTTAAATACAAGCGGCAATTTTCTATTTAAAGATGATTGCATTTCGGAAGTCGGACTTATGGAGTGCATATTTTTGATTCTGTACGCTTCAATTACCGTTGTGGCTATTGTTGGAAACTTCGTGGTTTGTTACATTATATTGACAGAGAAGATGCTACGAAGTGTTACAAACTTATTTTTATTCAATATAGCTATTGCAGATATTACCAAGACTATTATTTTGGTTCCGTTTTCTTTCATGCCAAACCTTCTGCTTGCATATTGGCCTTTTGGGAAGTTTATGTGCCCGTTTGTTCTTTATTCCCAGATTGTTGCAGTGTTTGCGAGTGCCTTTACTCTGGTTGCAATGAGTGCAGATCGTTACGTTGCCATTATTTATCCGTTGCGACCAAAACTGACCCACAATGGCGTGATGTGCATTTGTGGGGTAGTGTGGATTATGGCGTTGTTGGTTCCAATTCCCGCTGCTGTTACAGGGAAAGTTCAAGTCGCATTTGAAAACAGAACGGGGATATGTCAGAAGGGAAGGTGCTTTGAAGACATGGATGAAGCGTTGAGATTTCCGTATAGTCTCTGTATTATGTCGCTTCAGTATTTCATTCCCTTAATTGCGCTCACTTTCACGTACGGCCACATTGCATATGTAATCTGGATAAAAATCATCCCTGGAGAAGTTGTACAAAGACAGGATGAACGCCAGGCATCGTCCAAAAGAAAGGTAAGTTTATATACAAACCACAGATAAGGCCATTGCTGTATATAATTATCCACCGGATTTCCCTAAATGATGGTAATTAAATTGATCTAATTCAAGTTGAGAGAGAGTGCCGATTTTGTATTTTGTACCTACCTTACATTTACTAGTACTGAATCATGCGCTATCGAAAGCGTTTTTCTATAATGTAATTAAAAAGCTCTTTTGTCGTCAAATTGAAAACGAAATACTTTCAAATGTAATTGTCCCGGATTCTTGCGTGTAAACATCTTCGCTGCATTCCATCGATCGTACCAATTGTAGACTGATATCTGTGATAGTAGAACACGTTATCAATTGCAGCAAAACATGAAATAAGACGCTTGTATGATATCTTCATTACTGGGGGATGTTACGAGTGAGTGCTAATGATCCCCACTGCTTGCTAAAATAGTCTTTTTTGTATGAGTGATCACTATTCTTCATGACATTCCTACAAAATTACATCACGATTTCATAATAAACTTTCCTAAAGTGTAAATTTGCATTGATTAGCGACGGATTATTAAATTAAACTCGGCTATAAACGTGTATATAATCGTTTGCAATGTGATATAGAAAGAAAGAAAATATTAAATTTCTGAAAAGTCGACGTTTACAACTTAAAAACTAATTGCAGCAGAATATTATATGGTGTTATTAATAGCGTCCAATTGACACAAATTATATGTGATTGAAATGATACGAAATGATACTAAAATCAGCTAAGTGGAAAACGTCAATTCGGTTATTCCAATTTTCTACGGAATCTCCTGATGAAAAGGAGTGTTAAATATTCCTCTTGAACTATCATTGTGCAACCACAATGGATACAATCATCTTTGCACCTGTATTGAACATTTTCCTTCGATTTAAAAGCAAGGACTTTTAAATCTATCGTATCCTATTCGAAAACTAAAATACTTTCTTTTCAAAAGCCCATTTGCTGCTCTCTGTTCAGTGGGTGTATGGATTTTACTGTACTTTGTAATTCTGTTCGTGCAGATAGCATTATCATTGTCGTCCAATTTTGTAATTCTGTTTGCATGAATATAAATATCCTTGTCCTACGATTTCGAATGTATATGAATTTATTCCATATTAAGCGTTTGAAATGAATTTCATTTGACGACCGGTCGTTTTAACCTAGTAGTATAAAGCTTGATTCGTAACTGAACCGGAAGGACTGGGTTCATAAATTCTCGATCCCGACGACATGTAACATAGGGAAGTGAATGTTATTTAGATAGATGTAAAAGTCATAGGTCTCTCGGAGGAGGTAATGACAAGGTAGAAATACAAATTCCATTTAAAGCTGGACACGTGTATGCATGAATGAAAAATTTAAGATATGACGCAAAACAAACAAAAGAACGAAAGTTTGGTGACACAAAGCAGTCAGATGTTAAAATTAGCACACTGCTTTCAAAAATATTTTACATAACTTAGTTGAAATCAAAGTTACTTTCATTTGCAGTACATCTACCTCTGAAAATTGCAATATAATGCCGCATTAAAAGAGGAAAGATTTAGTGCGTGCTTTTGAGAAAAATACGCATTTTCTTTTAAGAGATGTTTATTTTCAAATGCTAAAGTTCAGCTACATTGTATATTGGTTACGTGAAACAAGTTTTTTTTAATTCTTTAAGCAATTTTAACATAGTCTAGAAGAATTAAATGAATGATGCAATGATAGTGTTCAAGCAGAACGGCACGTGCATATCTTAGGCCATTCAAAACTTTGATTATGCAGCTGCGATAAATGCTAATTGATATTACCGTATGAAATCTGATTTCTACTACATTTACTGTCATCTTAAGGATCCAATAACGACAAGCAGTTGATGTGGTAAAACATTTACAGAGAACGAGTCGGCCAAGTAATTGCTATTTATAGGAGAGAAGTTGACATATTGCCTTTGAATTCATACAGAATGTCCATGTATCGTTGTAATTTATTGTAATTACTTCTAATATTATGTTTTTGACTTATCAACAAGTAACCCGTGTTCAAATGCATATATGAAAAACACATTTTCAAAATACGGTTTTCTCTCAATATAGTTTGTTATTACGCTTTCCGTCTTCCTACCTTGTAGAAGACATTTAATATTACTTCCTTGAGAATGTTTAAATAGTTCAAGGTGCGGTACGTTTTTTTCTGGTGCATATGCTTGTTGCCTTGGTATTCAGTGTAAATATTGTACAAAGAGTTAATGTAATAGTTGTGGAATGTCACTTTTTAAAGATTGATTGATTATTTGTTTGTTTTTCGTCCCGTTGGGAATATTTCACTCATATTGCCGGCGAAGGGCTGCACATTTAGTCCTATGCTTACATGTAGCACTTATGGCTTTTAGCAGTGAGGGTTCTTTTGCGTGTCACACCTGCTGCGACACGGGACCTCCGTTTTTAAGGTCCTATGATTCTCACTTCCAAATGCCGAGCTCTTGGCGAAGGAGTATTCACTATCTGGTTTGACGCAGCCGGTCGGAGCGCGGGGCTCGAACTCCCGACCTCCCGATCATGAGGCGATAGCTCTACCACTGAGTCACCGCGTTGAAAATGTTCACACCGTGAAAAACATAGTCAACCGAGGTGCAGCCGAGTTGAAATTGGTATTAGAGGAGTAAAAATTTTCAGTGTTACCCTCAACTGCATGCAATATTTATTTTGTTATACTGAATATTATAAAAACAAACCGTTTAGCGTAGAGGTAGCGCTCTCGCTTCTCACCACTGCGATCCGAGTTCGATCCCCGTGATCGGCAGAGGTTGTATGTGAGAGGGTATGGCGGTTGCCCGCTCGGACACGTGGGTTTTCTCCGAGTACTTCGGTTTCCTCCCACATAATGACCCCCTAGCGCTTACATCTGTGCATTATAAGGACCCCATTGGAAATAAGCCCTTTGAGCTTGGTATATACATGTACGCACATTGTACGATCTATGTATATACTGAAAAGGATTTATTTATTTCGGTTGTTGACTTTGATCACTGTCATGCGATTTTTGCACATGTATATCAATGCTGGTAATTGCGTTTATCACAAACACTCAAACGACGTAGTGTAACAATTTACGGCGAACCGTACGTGCATAAATTTGACGTATGTGATGATTTTTCATGTTACATGTACCCGTCGTCAAGTAATATTTCCCGTTGCTACAATGGAGATACTATCACCCCGGAGGACGTGTTTTCTATTCTCAGAGGAGTGAAACAGTTGTTCCTTGTCTAATCAGATTCAGGTATTTTACTTGAAAGTATAACAATTCGGTTTATAAAATGCAGTTTAGATATGTGTTGAGAATGGCCTTCATCATCTTCGCGAGCCAAGGGCGACGATGCACGGTGTTTCTCTTTCACAGAGAAATACCGTGTATCGTCACTCTTGGCTAGCGAAGATGAGCCTTCATTTGTGATGAGTACAATTCAATGTACTGGGATACGAGATGTTGAGTCCTGCTCATTTAGTAGTGGAAGGCATACCCTTAGTTTTGAAGATGTTTTACTCTAGTTGTTCTGCTAAGTGTTCAGAAGAACATAAAGATGCTATATTACCCACTTACCCCATACTAAAGCTTGAATTCTCCCCATTCCAAAGGTTACAAATATCACAATTTTAGTTGAAGTATCTATACTTGCTATGATAACAAATAAGTTTGTGTGCTAAATATTAAAATTGTGTGTAAAAAGAGTTAATTAAATGTATTTTGACTACATGTGTACATATTTAGCCCTAACCAACCCAGGGATCATACATTTGACAACATTTGTCGGCTACATGCAAGTGTTTCGAAATAAAAGAAAAAGATTATTTATGATTGAATCATTTGATGAAATTTTGATCCTGAGTCTGAAGGACTCGTATACCATAACTTTTTCTTTCTTCTATCAAAACTTCTCTCAAAATCCATAAAAACAATTCAAAATGCTTTAAAAGTGCATGAATGACGGGTGAGAGTTTAGGTGTACGAATGAGAATTTAGGTGGACGAATGATAGATAAGAATTTAGGTGTACAACTGACGGATGAGAATTTAGGTGTACGGATGAGAATTTAGGTGTACAGATGAGAATTTAGGTATACGAATAACGCATGAGAATTTAGGTGAACGGATGACGGATGAGAATTAAGGTGTACAACTGACGGATGAGAATTAAGGTGTACAACTGACGGGTGATAATTTAGGTGTACAAATGACGGATGAGAATTTTGGTGGACGAATGACAGGTGAGAATTACGGTGGGCAGATGAGAATTTAGGTGTACGAATGACGGATGCGAATTTAGGTGTACAAATGACGGATGAGAATTTAGGTGTACAACTGACGGATGAGAATTAAGGTGTACAACTGACGGATGAGAATTAAGGTGTACAACTGACGGATGAGAATTAAGGTGTACAACTGACGGATGAGAATTAAGGTGTACAACTGACGGATGAGAATTAAGGTGTACAACTGACGGATGAGAATTAAGGTGTACAACTGACGGATGAGAATTAAGGTGTACAACTGACGGATGAGAATTAAGGTGTACAACTGACGGATGAGAATTAAGGTGTACGAATGACGGATGCGAATTTAGGTGTACGAATGACGGATGAAAATTTTTGTGGACAAATGACAGGTGAGAATTTAGGTGTACAACTGACGGATGAGAATTTAGGTTGTACGGATGGCGATGAGAATTTTCGTGGACTAATGAGAATTTATCGCAAAGGTATTCCCGTATGACTCGGCAGACATATTTCTTCCTGTGTCTGTGAAATTAATAATATCAAGGGGATTTTATTCAATATGAATTTCATAATTATTGCAATAAACGCCTTTCACAATTATCTTGAAGTTATACATCCATGCAAGAATTTTATACTTCAAAATGTGTTTGACGAGTTACAAGTAACAAAGAGAAGCTAGTGATGTAATAATACAACATTAAGCGTGCTTTACAGCTTCAGGCTTCTCCGCATTCAAGTATATGCTGCTAATGAAAGTTTTGTGTAATTTTTCATGTCAAACAATGCAGATTAGTGATGGCGATTTTTGCTGCATTAAATTTCGTTTTAGTGCTTGATTTAAAATGCCACCGTCGGGATACTTTGTAACGATGTAAAAAAGATTCAGACGTGTTTCTTTACTGCATTGGTTATAATGAAGAGGCAGGAACAGTTGCAAAATGTTTCTCCTGCTACGCTAAAGAATTACAAGATTGTGTCAAACTTATCAGTATAATTACGTTTCTTTTGTCAGAAGAAACCGGGGTTTGTCCATTTCTGTCAACATGCCTATGTACATGTAACTATGAAAATTGTAAATATAAAGATGAACTTGACAATTTTGATTTTCACGATTCATAACGATAGAGCGTATACTATATTACACAGCTGTCACGTTAGAATGATACTCAATAAATGCTCTTTCTTCTAACCGATAGCATACTTTATATGAACCCTTTAAGGAAAGTACAAATTAATTCCTAGACATGTCATCTGATCACATACCGGGATTATGACAGCTCATTCCACAAGGTCTTCGATCATAAGCAATTGCATTGTGGGGGATATACATCCGTCGTCTGGCTGTAAAGAATCAAATTCAAAGTGTACACAATTGCAGATTGCACTCTTGCAAGAAAAGACTTCAAATTTAATCAAATAAGGGGCATATTTACTTTTAAACAAAGTAGGGGGAAAATTCGTAGGATATTACGTGTTTCAAGAAATATTTTGAACAATAAAGCATTATCAAATAATTAATATTATCTATTGATTATAATTAATTAAGGGAGGGTACGCATATATACTATACGCAATGGTATCCGTTCGGTGCACGTACGTGTATTCAGGTACATGCAGGTCTTGCTTTGACATGAGGTGTGGACCAGAGTCGTCGAATCGGCAAAGCGGTTCTAACTGGGTCTGGTGAAATTCTGCAATTAACTTTACGAATCGAAATGCAAGGTGTGTTTGTAGAATCAATTAAACGTTTTAAGACCATGTTATCCTTACATTGAGTATTAAAATGTAACAGAAGGGGGGGGGGGCAACAATGAAACGGGCCAGGCGGATTGGCATCAGGGTCTCTGAATCTCTCGCATGTGTTCTACCAACTGCGCTAACTGCGAGAACTGACCGCTGTACACAAGTAATGACGTAGAATTTATTCGGAGTGAGTTTATTTTTGTGAGCGTGGATGACGTTATATTTGTCATAAACTTGTGTTAAAATGTGTTATACATCTAAGATGTGATCAGAAAGTCATTTACGGCGAGTCTGAAACAGTGTGTGTCCTCCGTGACGTACACCATCTGGAAACTACCATCAGTTCATATCTTATTGATTCAAATGAAGTCTAAATTCA
>CAJDSM010041611.1:0-11016 GCA_903981925.1 Ostrea lurida | reverse complement strand
GTCAGTGAAATTGTGAACATGAAAATTTCTTTCGCTATGGTTCAGTGACCAATCTATAGTGTCAATGTGGTTTCAGCATTGCTGCAAGATATTTACACCGATTTTCACACGAAGAAAGTAAAATGACATTATTTTTGGAACACTCCACAGTCGAACCTTGTTATCTCGAACTCAAAGGGATCAAGAAAAAAGTTTGAGATATCTGTAGATTCGAGATATCGAGGAGCAAAAATACAGAAAATAGGTGGATGGGACCATCGAATCAGTTCAACATAGCCATGGTATTCAAGTTCAACTGCATATCATATTATACAATATACATGCATGAGTCTGTCACAATAAGACAATGGAGACTAGACTGCAACAGGTCACTTAAGTGAATCTGTTGACCAAAAACTCTTCGTTAAGAATATGAAGTCTAAAACATCTATACTGAAACTTTATTAATGCAAGATTTATGTTTAAAATATAAACATAACATTAGAATTGCAATAAATCATGCAGCTTAGTAAAATATTATAGATTTACGACTTTTACCAAGATAATTGGCCCTTTATACTGATACACTTCGCTATTCCCATAATTCCAGAGAAAGCAGGCACATATCTTTGTAAATTTGAAAAGCACCTAGACAACACGTTTTGAAGAAAATTATCTGCAGAACAGATTTCCCTTAAATATGACTACATAACATTTCTGGATACTCACAGTGTGCGACATTACTTGCAAAATTAATCCAAAAGCAAAACCAAGATCCTGTTTTCCCATTCAAACCATAAGGCAAAATAATTTTATAGAAATAAAAGTCTATATGTATCTTAAAATGGAAGGGTTATTAAAAATTTACACTGTTATTAAAACTTGCAAAACGTGAAGGACAGACACTCTAATCCCCTCTATTCTAAAACCATTTCTTTAAATTGTAATTGAAAATATTAATTTAAAACAAATCTGTAAAATTCTCTTAATATGTATATGTCTATATACTCTACTAGTCTCTGAAGACAATATTTTTGTTGGAGGATAGTAATGGCAAAAATGCTTAGTTTTATAATATATTCAATTGCTGTGCTCTATCAAAACACAAAGCATTCACTTGAATCACAGACAACAGGTCACAACTTTTCTTGTTAGATATGTGTAACATATTCCCAGCAAATCCCTGATCTAAATACAGACTCAGGATTATAAATACCTGAATATAGCATTGGGTTTGTTTATATTCTATTTACAAATAGCACTGCATTGTGTGCAATTAAGCATCTATTTCGCTTTTATGTTATTAATCACATTACAAAACTCCTAATTTACACCTGTATCTAAATCTATGACTTACTGTTAAGTAAATATAAAATTATATTAATTCTAGATAACTCACTTAAAATAAACAGCCTTCAGAGGTACATTTACTCTAGGCAATATACTTTTTCATATCAAGTTTGACCAGCTTCACACGCAGTCTGCACATTTAAAAATAATATATGCACTTATGGATTATAATTACACAAATAAAACATTAACAAATACCTGTGTGTAAAAATAAATGTTCAACATACACAGTGTGAAATCTACATAAAAATGATATGAATGCAACATGAAAGGCTACCGAATGTAAACATACACGTACCATTCATAAGGAAGAATACAATTCTATATGAAAATAAAATCCTTTTTGAATAAAACAGATGCAAGTAAACTTAATGCTTTGTATGAGAAGATATAAAACACCTAAGTTTACATAAAACTGCGAATTAAGAACATGGAGTAAAGCTATTCCGGTGCAATGAGCTATGAGTAAGTGAAACATTTATAATGTTTAATGGTCTCTCTCACTGGCTTGGACCTATTTCGATCCCCATATAATTTACGTTTGTTCTTTTCCTGAATAATGGAAGTAACACAGTTTTAAGCTACCCCTATAATTTCACTTCAAATGTTTTCTGTGTACCTCTGCCACTGTTAAATGGGTTGCTATTGGATGCTGTCTGTCTGTTTGTAGACTTTTCAGCCCAGGCAACATCAAAAGGATCTACACTGGGCCCTGTTGCTTTTGACGACACCCCCGAGGCTGAATCTCCCCACGCACTGCCATTCACTTGAAAGCTCCGTTGTTGAGCCATGTCCATAAGAGTGGGTTTTCCTTGCTGACGAGAATGAGCAGCCCACTGACTTGTGGAAAGTTCACCAGTGTCTATGGAATGACTCCGTATGTGCTGCAGGTGTGGAGCGTGTGACCGAGGAGGAGGTTGGGGTTGCTGTGGAAACTGGGCAAATGCACCACCACCATTGCTGACGGTCGCTCCACTTATGGGTGGAGCATTAGCGAAAGGATTTGTAGCTTGTGGTGACGACCACGTAGACGTGGGCAGGGCAGTATGGGCAGGGCTGGCACTGGAAGAAGCCCAAGGGTTGGTCTGCTGAATGGGGGCTGCTGGATGTGACAAAACATCTGCAATACAAAGAGTATCAAAGCAAACACTGACACATATAAAATAAGGCAATGGAAGTTCTGTGTATTTCTATATGAAAATATTCTAAAAATACAATGTGAATTGATGGTGCATTTCTATATGTACAATCTCAACACTGTCAAAAAAATGTCCTATTTATTACTGCTATCTAAATCACAACATGCTTTATACCATATACCACTTTTATGAGACCTTATTTTCCCATGGCATATTCACTTTCGTTAAATCATAATCTATTGCCCAAGTTGAGTTTAATCAAGAGAAATAAATTTTCTTGGGTGGCTAGTCTCAAGAAATTACGGTAATGATGAATGTGATTTACAGAAAGCTATTTCTATCTCCAATCCCTTTTTATCTTTCCAAAAAATCAGCAAACTTGCCAACATTTCTGAGTGACGAAGCAGAACAGTAGGGGGTCAGGGTGCATCCCCTCCCCCTGACTTTTTCTCTCCAATTTCCGCCAAAACAAAGTACCAACTGCCATTTTGGGTTGGAATAAAACCTAAAACCTTCAAATTTAATAGAAGATATGTCGTGATCTGCCATTTTTAAACATGCTGTAATTGCGATCTTGTCTGTGCTTTACTTTAATCGATCTATATAGGTGAAAATCGAGCATCTTATGGAAAATTGTAAAGAGAAAAACGGATGTGGAACAATGAAACCTGAATTCAGAAAGCGGAAAAAACAGGTAAAACTCTGAACAATTCTGAGAAATCTGGAACAGTTGGCAAGTATATATCCAAATGAATCATCATCATCTGTAACAGATTCCTCCATGTATCATGGTGTTTTTTTTACTTTACTTACGTGTTTGAGAGGTGTGCCTGGGGCTGTGTGCTTGGAATGCCGGTGAGGTGAGACTTTGAGATGGTGTGGACTCCACCTTCTGCGTGGTGCTAAATGGGTCATCTGAGCTGAGCTGTGATAATCCCATGGTCAACTGCTGGCACATCTGGGCTATTGAATCCTCTTGTTCTTTGGAAGGGGACATTTCTTGAATAGGGGCACTGACATCTGCTTTAAAATTCACATTCAAAATTTCTAAACACTAGCATTTACTGTTACAAACTTTCCCAGAGCAATTTCATCATGTCTTCCATACATTATACTTATTAATTTAAATAACAAAACTGCAGCAGAATTTTTACAGGAGAGGCAGATGAAAAATTGAGGAAATGATGAACTAACTTGTAGGTTTTGGTGGTGGTGAGCTTTCTGTTATTGCCCCTTGTCTCTGTAAGGTTGAGGGCAGTTCATTGACTCGCAGTGACACGGTGCGCTTGAATGGAGATGATTCTTTCTGTAAGTTCTCAAACCCTCTAAATGATCCTTGTCTGACCAACATAGATGTGGTGGCTTTTGGTCGCTCCACAGCGAATGGATTGTCAACCTTCTTAACAGGCACTGGTTCTAAAGATAAATAATGCATCAATTCATGATATTTCAAATACCCCAGAATGTAATTCACCCACATTTTCATTAAATTTATATAAAGGTCTGTGTATATAACATTTAAAAGAGTACTACAACCATACAGACACAGTGGCACTGAAATAAAATTCCTAGATGATCAAGAGTATTTTCAATGATATCAAAGAAAATTGATGTCAGAAAGGACCCTGCAATTAATATACTTTGTTTTGCCTCTGACTAGAATGTCGCTCTGTCATTGGTGGAAATGCGTCACGTGACTGCCGTCTAAATTTCTTTAGACGGCGAGTAGCAAAATATAGACGGCAACATGGCGGACGTTACATCTTTTTTAGTATTAAAACTAATTTGTCGTCATACTGTGCAGTCTATATTTGGTCCTTGACAAAACAGAACACTTATTAGGTTTGTTGCTGACTGTCTACAGAAATATGTCAGGTTGTTCAAGTTCATAGAAGGCTCGGCTTCGCCTCGCCTTCTATGGACTTGAACAACCCGCCATATTTCTGTAGACAGTCAGTAACAAACCTAATAAGTAATAATATCCATCTGGTCCTCTACCTCTCAACTACATGTTTAAACATTCAGAATATTAAGCTCCTAACTGCAACTAAAATTTCTGACACAGAACTCCTCATGATCACACCATAATGTTCTTACCAGCCAGTATAGCGCTTTGTGGATCTGTTATTCTCTCAGTCAAAGTGGTCTGTCTGAACGAGCCCATCCGGGTGAAACTGGTTTTGTCCTGAGAGAACGTCACTTGTACCCCAGTGCTGGAATCCTTATCTCGCTTCTGTTTACGTTCTAAACAGATAGCGAAAGCACAGCCTACAGCATGGCTCAGACGCTCCCCCTGCAATCACCAACTTCAACGTCAAGACCACCCTCACACACTGCAACACTTCACTTACAAGTCAAGTAACTGCATGCAAGTAATAAGAACTGTTTCATTCCAGCCAATGAATGCAATTGATATTCAATATACAGTATAAAATTTTGATGACTTTCATTTCAGAAGTATTATATGGCTTTCCATACAAACACCTAGTCGTTTACCTTTTCTGTGATTTAGTGCTGCTATTTTTATGTAAAGCTATGTATTTGTGAAGTACTGTAATTATGAAAAGAAAACTGTCCCCTCTGACACTTGCTATAAATAAGCTGTCTGTAGCAGTGCATAATTTTAATTCAATCTAATAAGGAAAGTCAGGCTTATTTTAAAGAAATAAAGTACATGTACAACTATTTTAAGATGAAATTCTTGTAATGTAGCAAATCCTCAGCATTTTTCAAAACAATGATAGCTAGAAGACAATTTTGAAGCAAATTCCATGTAGTGCTACAGCTTCAATAGTAAATTAATTGCTCTTACAGATAATATACTTATTATTTTAAAAAAAATATGTACGTAACTTAATTGCCATTTGAAAAGAGTAAATTTCCACCTTTTGTACATACACACACACAGAATTTCCACCTTTTGTACAAAAATTAACAAATTCTACATGTACAAAATAGCCGTTTTTCCTGATTTTGTTGGTATCTCCATGTACATGTACTTCTAGAAAGGATATTGATCCTATAAGTAAGAATAAACCTTTGATACGATGCATGCTTTTTTGTAATTAAAAGCTAGCTTACTAATATCAAAAGTGATATACAACGCCGGGATGAAATTATAGACTTGTTCATCATCAAAAGAAAATATATATGTACTAATAGTTTGTATTCTATAGGAAAAAGATAGAATACTACAAAAGTACTACAAAAATTTTGCAAATAAGCTGTAACAAGAGTTTTATCATTTCAAGAGCACAAAAATCAATTTGTCGTTCAGGATTTAATCATTTCAGCAAAACAATTTCCTTACATTATAGTGACAGTTTTTCAATTTAATCATTTTTGAGTACTTCGAAATCATATTGAAATGAATATACAATAACACTGCAAGCCTGGTTACAAAAATATGTACTTGACTTTTAAATTAGAAATACAAATACCAGAATATTATGACACTCTGGCGTGAAAAGGAAGCAGATATCATCGTTACGTAATAATTATATTTCCCTTCAGTCACAAGTTCTACAGATAATCTACATGATATTACAAAATATTTCAATTCATAATGACCTTGAAATTTAATGAATACATAGTGCTAAAATTTGACAGCACGCTATAAACTGCAAACCTTCACCAATAAAACAATTGTTAATAGCATGCTTCCATCTGAATCACCATTTTGAAAGTGGGTAAAATCTGTTATTCTGAAAAAAGGTATTGATTTTAGTAGTGTAGTTATTGTCTGCATGCAACACATGCTGCAATAAAAGAGAACAATGCAATTCCATACTTAGATAAATGAGAATCACTTAAATGATTCAGATAAATGTAAGCCGATGAGAACTGTATGATTAATCTTGATTGCTTTGGGCGGATATATTATTATGGTAAATTAGTCAATATATGTTATTTTTCAAAAACTGCACAAGTATGTAACAGAACATATTATTGGAAATAAAAATGTAAAATATTTTCAATATAATATGAACCCGTCCCTGTAAATGCAAATCTGATTTCACGGAAAAAATTGAGTAAGATAAGGTGAATCAGAGAAAAAAACTTGATGATGGCAAATCCCCGAGCAGGTGTTGTGAAATACTTATATATATGTANATTTTCAATATAATATGAACCCGTCCCTGTATTTCACGGAAAAAAATTGAGTATGATAAGGTGAATCAGAGAAAAAAACTTAATGATGGCAAATCCCCCAGCAGGTGTTGTGAAATACTGAATCAGATATATATGTATATAAAATGCATTGTACAGGTAGTTGAGCTTCATTTATCCTGTAGTGAAAGGGCATCAATAGCTAAAGCTTAGAGGTTAACTCTAAATTCGCGGACCTCTTTTCCACAGTATTGATCTCGAGCATTTTTTATCCTCTATTGATCCCTTGCAGTTACACGACATGAATCACTCTACATTACTATTGTTTTTTTTTTTTTAACTTGGTGTTAATGTTACGCTTTGCTACAACAGTTTACAGCCCCTGGGGGATTCACCATCATTGGTTGTAAGTCTTTTTCTGTCTAGGAAGCCTACACAGTATAAGATCTGGAGTATACTGCTATGATATTACAAACTAGAACTTGCTTCATGCAAACAGTGTAAATACTAGAATGCAGAACAAGAGCAGGCTTAACTATCGCCTAGCTTGACTACTCACTGAGCGGCGGTTCCGGCCCTTGAAATACCACTTGGTGAGAAAAACAAACAAGTAGGCCAACTTATATAACAGTCATTCAGCATTCACATAGATTTCATTCAAGTTTATGAAACAAAAGAGCAATCTTTCAAATAAATAATATATACATAGCTTGAAATGACTAGTAATTGCATGCTTTCATTAATTGAGATAATTTTTATCTACACAAAATGACAAACAAATCAAAGCTATTAACTTACTCAAAACATGATGGTTGAAGCTATAATTTTGTTAAAAATTCAAATAAAATCCATGCATCATGTTCATTTTTATAGAGATTGATCTACGAAGTATATGTTACATTGAAAATAAAAGTTAAAAACACAGATAAGCAAGAAAAAATCCCGACACTTGGTGCAAAGAGAAAGCCACGCAGACACTACATGACACTGCCGAGGTGGGTGGACGAAACGTCTGCTCTCAAACTGACCAGACAAAATCACACTCAGTGAATTTTCTATATATTTTAAAAGGGTCATGTGGCTTAAGAATTGGGAAAAATTGTTGATATTTCAGTCAAATTGGGAAAAATCAAGTTTATCATAAATAATTTTAAAATTATATCAAACACTATATTGCCTATATTTTATACAACTTATCTCCTTTAACCTAAAATTTTCGAACATTCTATCTAAATCACCATTGCCATAACTCTTTATATAAGTCTTATATATATATACATGTATATATTCATATCGAGTGTTTATTTTTTTCAAAGGTGTTTTCCTTTCCTAATTGTTGAGAAAAATGCAAACTAAATTGGGAAAGAATTGGCAATTTTTGGAGAGGAAAGGACCGAAATTCGAACCCAAAATGGGCCTTAAAAAATCACTGACTATATGTAAAATGTGGAAAATCTTTTGAAATATTGTGGCAAAAAGTATCAGTTGCTTGAATTTGCAAGCTAAAAATATTTTTGATCATAAGAATAGTCATGCAGAGCTTTACACATGTAGCAGGAGTTTTTATCTATATTTTCTATATTAAAATTCTTTTAAATGCACAGGTAGAAACTGGATATTATTAACACATAAAATGATATAATTTTCATAATTACTGACTCAAATTATTGAGCTAAGCATAGGTTTTACTTATAACTTACATATATAATCATTTTAAATATGACTGTTATCACACTTTTTCCATTACAAAACTGCTAGAAATTCCACATTAAATTATATTATATTATTTTATCTTCCCTATCTCTAAAACATTTAGTGATTAACACAGTCCTAATTTTGTGAAACTTATGGCAATTAAACACATGTACACACACTTCCACATTTGTATGTTAAAATAGTGACCAACATAGACTCTACACATTTAACATGCCATACTTGTACACTAAAGAAATGAATTCATGCCAAAATAACAAAATATATTTCAAATAAAACTGTTGGTAACTTTGATTATATGGACCTAATGACCGTGTAATAAACCAGATTCTGCTGATACACTGGAGGGATGGGCCTGGTTGTTTTGACAGCAGCCGCTCATTGACACATCTCGGCAGCTGTGTGTCGGGACCAGGGTAAATTGTAGTAAATAATACTGACACTTACGGACTCTTTCACAGCCAGAAAACCATGGCACATCCATCGTCTGGTGGTTCCATCTCGACATATGTAGGCGAATCCTTTCTCGTGGTTGCGATCCGGTGCACAGAAGGAGACTTTCTCAATGGTTTGGTCAACTATCATGCTCTGCAAAAATTATCAAGAATCTGTTAACAACCTGTGATCGAAATGTCACTTGCATGTCTTATTTAATGTCATTTGAGTTTCAATTTAAATGCATGGTACTGAAAATTTCTATCACTGTTATGATGCACATTTGGACAGGGCCAATTGGTTCGAGGGCTTTGATCAATACCTGTTCAAAACCTGTTGAAATAAGGAACCTTTTCCTCATGACTTCAACTCTTTTTTTTAAAAAAAAAGACTATAATAGACCTAATAGTTCAAACGCTCAATACCTGTTCAACACTGTAAAAAGAACATTATTTCTTCATAAAAGAAATATGTTCTTGTGTGGACACTTGACTTAAAAATTGTTTTGATTGCTTTGTCTGAAAGTCAGTTTTGCCTGTTATTATTTCTCGATAATGATCAACTATCCTGGTTCATATGATTACAACGTGTTAGAACATAAGAGCCGTGTAAAGGAGGTATTTATTCTTGTCATCTACATTAAGTTCTAATGTGATCGGATACGCAAAGATTGAGGAACATTTTCAAAATGATAGTTCAAGTGGCCACTGTCCAAGAAATATTAATAAATATGATCACGTTCTTATGAAAAAAGGAGGCACGAGCGTGGAGTGAAATATTTTACATCCAAAACTGCTGAGAAGATAGGCAACACTTCCAAATCGATCCTCCTGCGAGGAACCCTTAGTCCACAAATGCCTTTTCTTCAAGGAACAATCGTGATAATTGTATCAATTTCTATATAGGAAATATCAGCTCTATGACAGTGACTATATGCAACCCCCCGCCCCCCCAAAAAAAAAAGTTTTTTCCTGGGCAGCATAGAACAAAAAGAGCAATTACAGAGAGTAGAGATGTGAGCAGCTGACAGGGCAAAATGGTACAGTTTGTTGATTGATTCTAATATGTAAACCTAACCATATCTAAACAGTGCTACAAATTCCAGTCCCCTGTCTTTTATTGATTTAATGGTCTTGCTGCTGGAAATCTATTTATGCAGTCTCTTGTTTTTCTTAAGATCCAACAAATTTCCCATCTTTATCATCACAGCAAACAAAGTATTTGTTTTGTTAGCATTTGCCAGTGGCTATAAAATTGATGACATCAATTTGAAAACAGTTATCAAACAAGAGCTAGACAAGACCAATTTCAAAAGAATTCCGAGACAAAAGAAGAATATGGAGACAATTGCACAATATCATCCATAGGAGACATCAACAAATATTTAATGTCCAACATTTCCGATCAGAATCAATGCAGTGGCATCCATCAAAATCTCAGGATACTAATCTGTCCGCATTAAGGCTGGGGATCAGGAGGTCTGAAACCTAAGCAATCTTTACAGATTACAACTGCTGCCCCCTTTTTTTTGGTTGACCTCGAGCCTAGCTGTCCTTGTAGATACATCTATGCATGATAACAAACACGATAAGTCGCCCTGTGTGACACTATCAATGCAAAAGATTTTTGCTTTTATGCCTGCTCTAGCATACTTTCTAAATCAATAAAATTCATCATATGTTGATTTCTCTGTTTCACTTAGTTGACAGATGACGGTTCAGAATCAATAATGTTTATTAATGGATTAATCTTTTCCCCTTAGAGGTTTAGCACAGTTTCGCAATAACATCAGCACATGCGGCGGTATTTGCACGGCTACGCCGAATGTGTTACTTTGTTTGACTCGGCTGATACCCCATGTACCGCTTTTGTACCTCACCACATTGGTTTGCCCAAATTCAGCAGCTCTTGCCCCACACATCCTAAAGCACCAATATAAAAGACATCGAGTTATCTTTTATTTTTGAAATATATCATTCAATATCGCGAACAGTGTTTCTACAGTTTTAAGTTTCCATTCTATGTTATGACACATTGAGGATATTCAATCACCGCATATTGTGTGAAAAATGAAAGATTTCTGCATGATCTCTATAGCATATACAGAAAGAAATCTACTCAAGGTTAGATTTTTAAGCTTTCTAATCTCATTCAAGGAGAGCTGAGTAATGACTGTATGAAAGCAGAGCAAGTTTCAGAGATAAATCACATCGTCTCCATTCAACTGAAACTCGAACTTTTCGACTATAAGGAGTGCCAATTGTCTCACCTTGCTGATTTCGTCGACAAC
>CAJDSM010041609.1:0-31883 GCA_903981925.1 Ostrea lurida | reverse complement strand
CAGCAGCCAGGAGGATGTCAAAACCCTTACTGGTACCCATCGAACATGTTTGAGATAAGCCATCTCTAGATAATAGTACACAGTTGTAAATTACCCATTCATTAAATATTTCTCGTTTTGCAAAGTCATAATATGCCACCCGGCGCTGCAAAAACTGCCAGTTGAATCATCTTTGCATCGGTTACATAATGTTGGGAAAGTATATTTGGCTGGTACTTTCTGTTCCGGCATCACGGGAGCTTATTCTGGTCTTTGGAATCGCCTCGCCGTGACTACATCTATCTTGGATATCCTGGTTGCATGTTTGATGCGGGTCTAAGCCTGTTGTGGGTACGGGGCAAGAACTATACGACTTCTGGGAGAGAGGACCTTTTTCGGGTACTACTAGGAGGGTTTAACATAGACGAACCATTGCGTTTGAAATGTTGAGTACTATCTTACAAATGAGTGCAGGATTGTCGTGGGCCGTGAACAGCGAATGCCATTGTGGAGGCCATTGGTTGGAATTTATTTTGTTAAATATCTCACGGGGACTTAATAGTTTGGATTGATGCAATCATCTTCCCAGTAATACCAAGCAGTTTTCGTTGGGGCTTTTTTTCTGGACGACATTCGCTTCGCTGTATCATGAATTGCGCTAATACCGCATACTTACTGGACTTCCTGTGTTTGGTGGGGTCAGGGACGACTCGTTCGTGGACACTCACGCATTACTGAGTTGTTAAAATGGAGATTTCGCTACATGGGATCCAGAGGATTGTTCATTGACATTATTGTACCTTGTTGCAAAATCATCTTTGTTTAATGTATATATTGATTTTTTGCAAGACAGAGGAATCCCCGTGTTCTTGGCGGCACACAAAGAAAACATTATTTCACTCTCCCACCGACAATAAAAAAAGTCCGAAACGGTTCCACATGTGACGTGGGAAATGCAAGCATCCGGACCACAAGACGGAAGGATCTTAAGTCAGTATGTGATAGCTCACTGTAGCTCAACTTTTTAAATTCCCACACGGAAAATCAAAGGGTCCTGAACAGTTACTGGTTACGTTCGGGGAATAATACAGCGCTGTACTCGTGGCTTGTGATCACGCTATGAAAACTCAATAGAGTTACCTCAGAGAGGTTGGTAATTATACTAGATGACACGTATATAATACGATTACAACAAAAATATAAGGGTATTTGTAGTAATTTTATCGTAAGTCCAGCAATTTAGGATGAAGATAATTTAGAAATGTGGAAAATTAAGTTTTGGTGCTACCTCTATGATGGTAGTTTTGATTTTTTATTTGCTAGGTGTCCATTCCATTATAAAAAGTTCCCATGTGAAACTGTTGAAGGGATTTGTCATTTAGTAAAAGCAACCAATATGCTCCTATATAATTAAATATTTGCTCCATAGTGAATTTTGATTCTTTCTCTTAGAGTTTCAGGATCCCTTGAAGTTTTGAAACAATTTATAGGGACTTATCAGACCATTATTAATTGAATTACGGTTATTGTTCCATTCCCAAGCTTTTTACTGGTATAGTGGTGCTATATTCATGGTAGGGTACAGACTAGTGCTCAATGGAGCTCAGATTCTACAGACCTTCTAAAGTTTCGTTTGCTATAACTTTCGAATCCTTCAATTCTCCTGGTCGACCAAGTGTCCGTTTTTTCGTTTTGCGTTTCCGGTAACAAATCGTTCAGGTTCGTTAACCGGGCAACACCGGTGATACAGATTGTTTCGTTCCGGGCAAATCGTTATTTCAGGCGTATTTTCTGAATGCGAACCCTGAGGTTCAGCGTTCCGTTCAGACTCGTCTCAGAAGTCATCCGTATATGTTTGCGTACACAAAGTCTTTGGTCAACCTCGGGGATTTCGTAAAGCAAACCGAAATATCCAAGCTTGTATCCGATGCGAGAACTCGATCTACCGTGCGCAGAATCGTCATTCGTGCGGGCCCAAAGCCGAGATCCACAAACGTTCAGACTCGTCTCAACCGCCACTACGCCCATGACATTTGAAGCGTGGATAAGTGCATATCGCTTGATGGCTCCTCTGGAGGGAAAGGTTGATAGAACGTAGGAACTGACCGGGCAACAAAACATAAATAGGTTATTTTGAAATCTGAAGAAAGTTGCGGATTGTCCAACAGTAATTTTAATTCAACTAAAGGTTGGGTGGTTTTTAAGAAACAGTAACGAGCTTGAAAACTACATTTAGGAGGCTAGAGCATCAGGCGTTTTATTTTGGTAGCGGGGTATGCAAAAACAATTGGCGCGAGCACTCGGGGTGGATAAAAGTTTAGTTGAATTTTCATTTCCGTAACTACTATTATTTAATTTAAGACTTGTAAAATATGTTGCCCAAAGCTTCACGAGCAGGAGGAGAACATTTAATAATTGTCTTTTTGCCAGTTGAGGGTAAATATTTTTATTTCCCTCTGGCTAATAAGAGTTACTTTTTCAGATGTTCCTAAATCTACAAATTGGGTTGTACAATAGCTAACATGCAGCAGGGGAGGGCGGGATGGTCATAGACATGTAAACTACATTGAAAATAAGAGAAAGGTATTTTCTTTTCAGAATATAGGAAAGAGATTTAATGGGAATCAGATCACTTATTCCTAACTTAATAGCACGATATTTATGCTAACTTACAATTAACTTAACAATGGAATGGCTCGTGTTAATCATTAGTAAAGGCCCCCACAGAGTAAGGAATGGGATTTCACAGCGCTTGACGTCAAAAATAACTACTAAAAACATCCTATGTGGATATTGGAATCAGAAATGATCAGTGGGTCATGTCGGGTTTTTAAGACAAATAATGGCTACCGTATTCGGAAATTTTGAATTTAAGAGGGTGTTTGATCTCTCATTTTATAGCCAATCTAATATTCTTCTGTACATGCCTAGAGGTGCGTCTACAGGGTGTGAATGATAGTGGATTACCTACATAGATTGCTATCTATATATGTGCGACGGAGCTTGGCATGCTATGAAGGGTCCAATATCTTTGATTTTTGGGTCAAATTTATAGCACTAGTTATGTCCATTGTTACCAGCATAGGAGTGGTGTGTCCCCCCACCCATGCTTGGCCCCCTTTCCCGTCTCAAACCTAGTATCTATAAGGACATATATCATGTGTTACGAATTTAAGAACTTATACTGTATGTCATTCACTATCAGTAAAATTGCTTTAGTTCATATAGGACTTCTATTATTTCTATAAATGATATTTTGTTTTAACGGAATGCAATTGAAACCGTGGTCTTCTGTGTTGGGGGTTTTCATGACAAAACAGATATCTATATTGTTTTAAATCGTTACCAAACCACGGGTTATACTTTATCACCTGAAAGCTCGCCGCGTTAGATTTATATAGTGGCCTTCTTAGGGCATACAACTTATAGTCAGGGGATTAGTGGGAGGGCCTGGACTAAAGCCATAATACGCCATCCAACACTTTGCACAATCTTCAGGGTTTTTTTTTTTCCCTTTATATCTCGACTATAGATAATGTAAACGGCGAGCGATTAGTAGGGACTCTGTCTGTTTTGCATCGGGTCTCCTATCATGGATTGTGTTTATTCTTGTAAGATTTCTGTGGCAAATTCCAAAGGTCCCCTAATTTCATGAGGCCTGTCTTATCCGGGTGGCTTGAAGGTATAACCAATCATGAAGTAGGTATTGCTTTTCTTGCCCGAGGTGTGAAAAGGTGACGTGAACAGGAGCTCGGCATAAATGTGTTTATATTTTCACAACTTCTCCACTATTGCCGGTGGAAAAAACTATCTAAATTATTATATCAGGTCTTTGCATGTTTTATTCTGGATGGAGCATACCACAAAAATTATTACGAAAAAGTAGAACAAAACGCAAAAAATAAAAAGCAACACCCCCGCCCCCGAAATTAAAAGAACAAAACTCGCTGAATCACATTTCTATGCGCAATTCTACGCCATGCCAATTTGGTCTTTCTCTTTATTTGGTACTCGGGATCCCAAAGCTAAATTCAAATGATTGTAAAATAAATCGCTGTAACAATAATGCAGCCCTGGCTTTCCAATGTTTTGACGATTTTATATTCTATTTTATTTAATTCTGAAAACAAAGGGAAATGTAAATACTCGAATCGTATTACAACAGGCTAAAAAGTATCTCTTGTAAAATAGTTACATTCTGGTACATATTTTTACACCTGCAGCCTTTTTCTTAAAAAGCATTTTTGGTGGGCGGAATTATATTTATAGTGGTAATAGGGTTAGGGGTAGGTTTTTTATGTTAAAACGTCGGGGATTGTTGCTACAGACGGTGTGAAACCCTGTTGTTTTGAGATTGCTCCCTTCTGTTTTGGAATTACATTTGAAGTAGGCAGTGACGAGAGGGAAGTAGTGAGCTACAGAAGTGTCAATTAATTACTGCGACTGCTCGAAGGTTCCTTTACAGTGGTCTTGCGGGTGTGTATATATGTGGGATAGTATGTTTTGTTCATATCAAAAGGTCAGTCATTTAGAACTGTTGGTTAGCCTTTTGTTTGCTTTTCATAAATGTTCACAGCTTCCAGGGAAGACCATGAAGGATTCGGCGTTGTTAAGTTTTACAACAACGGAGAGACAGAGAGAAATAGAAGGCTAACAAGGTAATTAGGACGCTTTTAGAGATATAATATTGGAGAAACACAAAAATCTTACCGTGAAAACTAATATACAACAATTAAACGGTTCCGTCACTATAATAGCGTTGTTTATTACCGGGATAGTTTCTTTTCCGCCAATATACTCAGTTTAAAAACCACACGTCATTAAAGTGGCCTGTTGACAGGATAGGGGTATAGCACCTTTTAAGAGCCAACGACTGATTGTCACAAAGGTCTGTTCATGATACAAGAGAGGATAGGCCGCGCATTAGTGCTGATGGTCGACTATTGCACTCTATACAACTTAAGTGGGGGACATGGAAGGGACAGAGTCATTTGTGTTTTTTCAGTTTTTGATTTAAACCGTCATATTGGTAAGTATACAAGCCTATATAGATAATTCCAGGTATAACACAGGTATGTAGAGATCACATGCCAAGCTATGCCTTCGATTATTTATTCAAAAAATGGAAAATTCAATAAACTTGTCCACGGATCACTAATATTTTGACTATGCTTTCAGTCACAATCATATTCAATTAGCTTTTTGTTTCTATGGTGTGCAATTTTCCGTCATAATATACTACAGCTACATTATATGCTTTTCAATCAATCACATTATATTTGAATCGAATGATTATTGATTTCCACAGACATTTACAATTTATGGTCACTTATCATTCGGTGAGTAGCGAGAATTCGGATTAATCGGGTCAGATACCAACGCTTGTAGCCATCTAAACACATCATAAGAACACACGAATGTTTAAGATAAACCAGCGACTGATCATATGGCTCAAGATACAATTTGATTAACCGCGAAAAATTTGATCAACACGAGCAGAAACAATTCGGTCACTCAACATGTCATATAATCCCACTTAGAGTATACTTGAAGAAACCCGATAATTTTCAAATATAGTACATCTCATGAACCACAACAGAATACCACGCCGAGCGCGCTCACTTTTCGGGTTCGGATAATCGTGTGACGGAGCATTTCATGTAGCCTTTATGGTATGTATTGAAGTACGATATCTGTCTAGGCGATTTATCCGCTCCGTTAGTACATACTAATAAATCTATACGTGATTTCATGTATTTGGGATTGAAATTTTAATTCTATTCAATTTTATAACATCCAGAATCTGCGCGAGCGAATTTCTCATCATTTTTTTTATATGTTTGAGTTCCCTTAAGTCTACTTTAAATTTAGCGTCTCCTTATACAAGATTTGAACCCACTATAATAAATATTTTGAAAAAGGTTGATTCATGGATAGTGCCTAATCCTGCCACACTAGCCGTGGATAACCACAGCCTATGAACGAATTTTATCATGTATGAACTTAACATGAATTGTTATTTTCTTACATTCTTCCATAATTGCAACTTTACCGGGGGAGAGTAAGCATATCCGTGTTTTACCCTTTGTCCGTGACCTGATCGTGCCTGTGTCTTAACAAACGCAAATTGAGCATACCCGAAATACCCGAGAGGGGTTATCCTAAGTAACAGATCGGATTGGCAAACAAAGAGTCAGTTGATATCTATGCGCTCTATTTTAGTATATTCTCAAAAAACACAATTTATATCCATTCTCCTATCATCTAATTGGAATTTTTAAGGTAAATTACGTATTTGGCAGATGATTAGTTTGAGCACAATAACTTCAGATGCTTGATCGGATACAGGGCCGGTAACGGGACGTACGACGGTTTTCATGTAAACCAGTCAGCGTTCCCTTGTCATCGAAAGCTATCCAGGGCTTATGATGTACCGACTGATTGATTTTCTGTCTATTTTATCTAGTTGGCGCGTATATGAATCTAATAAATTTAGTTCGTTCCAATGTAAAGTAAACTTATGCCTACACAACTGAAAATGTATATCAAGGTTGGTGGCCTTATACTAGGTCCTCCCACAGCTAGACACTATCCACATTAGCCCCCAGCATGGCTTATTTTTTTTTTCGCCTTCGACACCTTGTCGGAAAACTTTTCGAAATGACAGTTATTATAGTATGTCTCTATAGAACGTAGTCCTCACCTAGATTGAAAGTTCTCCATATTCTGCCTCTTGAAGCAAGATATATAAGCCTGCCCCGACATTTAGGGTGATACAAAGTGGTAGAGCCTGAGAATAGTAGGGTTTGCCTATGGTTCGCAGCCTGATCCTCACATACAGCTAGCCGCCCAAAATTGTACACTAAATCCGTTTCAGTGGGGTATATTTTTGCTTCGCATATTATATAACACCTTCATATGAAAACATTTAAGAAAAATAAGATAAAAAAAAAACAACAAAACACACACGAAAAACCCCCCAACATATACTTTGGGCGGATCAGAAAGTGCCGAATGACGCTATGTATGTTTAATTTTGAAATTAAAAAGAAGAATTTGTATTTTTAATTAACAAGTTTGTTTACAAAATGTATTTGTTTTTTAAAAAGGTTCCCCAGTCATCAATTGCACTACAATTCTAGGTGAAACATTGAGAAAAATAACGAATTAACTAAGTGTAATATTTTCAGTGTGATGCATTTTACACCTATATCTCAAAATAATTTAAAATTATTTGTGTGAAACAGTAAGATACAATATATCTTAAAAGATCGGGATCCATTTCTTTGTATTATTAATAAATAAGGATTGTAATTGGCATTAAAACAATACGTCCATCTCTCCGCTATTCGTATCCCCTAATCTGAGGATTGGTATATCCAGACACTTTTTTTGTGTGTGTTGTGTGTGTGTGTGTGAAAGAGAAGGAGAGAGAGCAGAGAGAGAGATGAGAGAGGAGACGAAGACGAGGAGAGGGAGAGAGTAGAGGAGGTGTCACAACTCAGGCTCAGAATTCAGTATTTTCCATTAGGGATTAGAAGCATGTGCATACTTCTGTATTATGGAATATCATGCACATGAATTCATATGCATTTTTATTTTCTTTAATAACGTGTTAAGGCTAAGCCAGGGCGTAACTTTTCCAAGACTAAAATTCTACGCCAAGACTTACGGTACGCGCTTTCTGTGAAATCAGATTAATTAAGGCTCCGACTGGTATATTATTTCGGCTTCGTAAGTCTCCTCTTGACTAGCCTTAAATTAGGCGTAAGTCTACGACCTTTTTTGAATGAGAAACAGGCTGGCTTTAAACCACGGCGTATGGAATTCTATCATGTGCATCAACTGAGTGGCACTTGAGCCCGGGTTGGTTAGTGGTGTCGATTCGAATGTGCGCCCATTTAGTAGCTGTTCTCACGAGCAGAGGCAGAGGGGGTTAATGAAGACCTAATTTCCTAAACTCTGATCTCCAACCCTCACAGTCCGAAGTCTTTCATCCAGTCCGAAGGTAGCCCATTGAGCCAGTCCTCGGCACTAGTGCCAACAGTTACGCAATGGTTCATCCTCAAGTTTCGTAGTTACAGGCCCAACTTGTCCGAGGTTCATCAAGTGTCCGACAATATGGGGCTTGAAATACGCACGATTGTAGACATGAAAAATAACTTAGAATCTAGGTTTGTATTTATGGTTATAAATGGGTTATTGGGTTAACTATCAATGCTATTGAATAGGCTACTTCTCTCAAGTGACATGTTGTTACAATGGCACTCCGACCTTGAATCATGTGGTCTAGGTGGTGATCCATTGTATAAGGTGTAATCGGCGTGCATCCTCCTCATTTGTTAAATTGTTTGGAATGAATACCTGGTCTATAAACCTCTGAATCTATCTATAGACCATGTCTGTGGAGTGCGCTTGCTATATCCCCTCTTATTGTGTTCGTTACTATTGTCTATAGCTATGCATGTGTATGATCTCTTTATCATGGCAAGAACATTATACAACCTTAACATGATTGGTCTTTTGTTGGTTTGCGATTTTGGCTTCAGTGGGGGAGGTGGTGTGTGGATGTGTGTTTTGTGGTTTAGTTTTAGGTTGCGCGGTTATGTTGGGCGGAGCCTGTGTTCGTGCATTTTCGGTGGGGGGTTTACAAGTCGTCGCCGGTTGATTTGTTCACATTGATTTGATCGACTTTCCATCGAGTTAGTCGCTGTAGGTACAATTTTGTACAGATTGTCTTTTCTTGATCAGTCTCTGAACGGTATGGCCCAGAAGAAGTGCTATGGTGCTTTACAGTGCAATCCTTGGTCGCACTTTTTCCACCGGATATACATCTATTATTTGCGACGGTAATGAGGGGGATATGAAAGAATTTATCAGCCTAAAAGAACCATATTTCCTCGTAGGCGAATGGACCTTTTCAAGAGTAGACATCGTGGCACAGTGTTTCACTGAACTTATGTTATTTTTTTATTTTTATTTTTCTAGCGAGCGGTATGCCCAGCAACTTGGCGAACCCCCCCCCCCCGTTTGAGAGCCTTTTTGGTATGTTTTGTTGCTTGTTAGTAAATCCCAGACTCGATTTGTACTTGCCCCATCCTTTGACAGCCCTGGATACACCACTGCAGCGGGTGCTTTAGTCAAGAACTTTTTCAAGAAGATTTGTTTAACATTTTCATCAACATAACGCTTATGTGTAATTTGATAGTCTATATTTCTATACTGATATTGTAGCTGCGAACAGTTTTCTTCCCCCACTAAAATTATAATTTGGTGCAACCCAGAAAATATCATATTTCTTTGTAAGTGCACGATATGTTGTATGATAATTTTCTTGACCATTGTCAGCCTCTTTAATCAAATTTCGGGACGTCATGAGCCTTCGACTCTTCGGACTAGTGGGCTTTCGGACTCGTGGACTTTCGGACTAGTGGGCGGACACCCTTTTGAGTACATATGTCCCGCTGGGATTTTAAAAATACTCTCCATTCATATATTCAATATTATTTCCTTTGTAAATTCTTACCCAATCAAATATTTCATACCAAATTGTGGCCTGTTCAGGTATAGTTGGTGCCCACGCAAGTAAGTGTATACATCCGGTTTGTAGTGATATCGTGGGAAAATGTAATATTTCATGATTACTAATTGTATTAGAGGATGAATTCCAGCAGATAAACTTTCCACCCATTGATGTTATGACAGATCAAATTGTCTACCCATCAATATAACAATTTGATGCAAATTGCACCCCATTGATAGAAATGGTGACCCATGGTCATGTTCAGCGGGACGTCTGTGTACACCAAGATATACATGCAAGAAGAACACCCCCTCCCCCTGGTACCTGTATTGGGGATATCTACTTTACTCTGGACAAACCGTAGTAGGCCAGTGATTTACTGTTTAGACGTGTACCTTTGTCCAAATAGATTTATATACTAGGCTATATTCAATGTTCAATGGCACATATTTGTCTCGAAGGTTACCTATGGTCAGGTTATGTGGTACGAGTCTGACTCAAGGTCAATTTCACTGCAATCCAATAGAACTGAACATGCTTCATGTAGACACGTGAATACTAGAATTTACATGAAATATTGTTTTTCTTTGGTAACATCAAATAGGTGTAAATCTAATAGTTTACATATGTACACGCAATCCACCGGAAACGTGACAGAAAAGAGATATCGATGCTAAAGTGTGTTTTATGTGGACTCAGGATTTTCGTTGGGTCTGCGTTCAATATGGTTGGGTCTGGTCGGTTTTACAGATATACATGTACATGCATGTAGGAGTGGGGTGTCAGTTAAATGGCTAAAAGCTAATAGATTGACACCAACCCCGTAAAACATCATACTATACTGGTTCCCTATCTGATTTCCTATCGGAAGATAGGAGACAGGTAGATTGGCTTGCAAAGTCAACTGTTAGGTGTCAGTTACGGCGAATAGGAAACAAGAAATTCAACTGGTGATTATACATGTAAAAGCACAATACCTCCGCTTAACGCTTTAAAAGTTCAGTAGAGGTCTGCACTGCGCATGACTAGATGGCGTGTCGTCACACAGATCTAGTGCCCTTTGGTTTTAGTTAAAGTAATAATGTAATGCGGGGATTGTAATTAGAAGTTTCTATCAAATATGCTATTGGAATATGGCTCACTTTTGATGAACCATGTGGGAATATCAGACGTGCTAGGACAAGCATAGTTGTACCAAAACCTGTTACATGTAAGTGTGTACGGAGGAAAAGGGACATCAGAGAGGTTCCGGTGGAAAACGGAAATGGTACCAAATTTCAAAAATATGTCAAAATTAAGGGGGTATTTAAAACATGAAATGGTTTAAAATGGTCGCGCGTAACAAGAGACCCATGGGCCACATCGCTCATCCGATTCATCATCACATCGCTGTTGTTCAGTAGTTGTAATTCTTTAAGATTTATATTTTTTCAATACCTATTTCAATAAATATAAAGACCCCAACCTAGTCCCAAAAGGTCATGACATAACTTGAATTCACACAGTATGGGGATACATCAATACCAATGTGACTGACATATTTCTGTTCTGGGGAATGGCATGGTCACAAGTTAAAATATCATAGTATAGCATGAAAGGACTTGTCATACGAAATTCATATCCAAATATGAAAGCACAACCTTAGTCGTTAAAGAGATATTGAATAGGTTAGGGTTTCTTAAAAGCAGATCAAGGTCACAATGTCCGAAACGTTGGTGTCTAAATAGGTCTTGCCACCAAAAAAAACCCCACAAAACAAAACAAAAGCCCTTTCATCCACCATTCAAATATTATGAGCAAGTTTAATTTGAACAAATTTGAATCCCCTTTACCCACAGTGATTCGTTTGATTGAAATTGGCCCTGAAGAAGATTTTTGAAAGGTACCACAACATGGTTTTTTTATATCATTATTTTTACTTTAGATAGGGTATGGTACTTCATTTGAAGAAACATGAATTGTCAATATTCATCCATGCTTTGTGGCGAGTTTGGCTGAAATTAGCACATTGGTTCTGGAGAATAAGTCAAGAATGTTGAAAGCTAACGGACGGAAGTTGGACAAAGGGTGATTAGAAAAGTTCACTCGAGCTTTCACCTCGGGTGTTCTAAAACAGTGTTCAAAATATGTATATGGTATTACACAATTATGAAAATATACAATGTTTGGTATATATGAAAGTGGTATTGTCAGTGCAATCAAGGAATACATGCTAAGTTGTGGCATTGAACCTTCATCTCTTCGTAATATATTTGTGGTTAGTATCATCAAGATTTTTCTCTTTCAGATTTCAAAGAAACCTTCAACCTTTTCGATAAGGATGGAGACGGTACCATATCCACGAGCGAGCTAGCGATGGTAATGAGATCACTGGGACAAAATCCATCGGATGCTGAACTAGACAGAATGCTCAAGGGAGTGGACGAAGATGGTGAATATAACCCGGAAAGAACGATTATTATAAGTTTTGTTTTGTTCATTATACATATGGCAGTGTTCTGTATTACTTTTATTGTATGTTGATGTGAATGAATGAATCAGTGTTTTGTATACTTAGAGTACAAGTTTGCCAGTCTGATCGACTTTGCATAGGCACCGTTCCTTGGTACTCACTGTATTCAAGCCTCCTTTTTACACTGTATAGTATGCTGCTACATGTCATATTATTGTTTTGTTTCTATCCACTTATTTGTATCTCTTTGAACATTGCTCTAAGACCCAGTTTCTCTTTCAAACAACTTTAACTTCGTGGGGTTCAATATACAGTACTATAACCCCACTTGAAGTTGAAACGATGTGTGTTTTATATTGTACTTTATGTGATCATACTGTTATAAATGTAAATGCCCCCCGAGGACTATGATTGGTGAATAAACATGTTATTATAGTATTTGTAATTCTATAGCAAACTGTTGTCCATATGACAGAAACCTCTAATCTGGCACTGTTATATAATGACATGATTTTTTTTTGGATAGGAAATGGTTCGATTGACTTCGAAGAATTTGTCCTGATGATGGCTGATAAATTAGAAAAATCGAACACAGAAGAAGAAATACGTGAAGCATTCAAGCTTTTTGATAAGGATAATAATGGCTACATTTCTGTGTCGGAATTAAAGAACATTTTAACAGAAACAGGTGAAAAAATTGCACTTGATGAAGCGAATGAATTAATCAAAGCAATTGACAAGGATGGTGATGGGAAAATAGACTACGAAGGTATATGGAACACATTGAATACTAAAGAAAACATTATTGATAGTATTTTTTATATTGGAACCCCCCTCCGGGCGGGATGAGATAAACTATATAGAGCAAATTGTATTTACATGTACATGGTTTTGATAGTTTCATTATTTACCCAGAGTATATTGTCTATATAGTAACAAGCAAGATAGCATTATGGTTCAGAAAATGATGAGGTCTAGATTGTAATTTCCAGTCAATGTTTTATTGATTTATATTATATATTTTATTTTTCAGAATTCTGCAGAATGATGTCTGGGAAATAGGTGTTTGGAATATTTGATATAATTCAAAGACTGTTCAAATCCGATACCTATATATATTTTATTGTGAATGTTACTTTGTGAAAGCATTTACAATGTACTTCATGTTCTTTTAAGTTTAACTGTTGAGGATCCAAAGATTGTTCTCAGTTAACTTGTAATTATCTCCTACTTTAAATCTATATACTTTAATTTCAATAAATTCCCCTCTTATCATTCTTTTACAGATCAATGTTGCGTAAATCATTTAACAACTTGACAAATCACGACTGCTGAAACTTTGAAAACGACCGCTGTCATTTTTCCATGATCTAGACTGTTTGTTTGTCGTTTAAGGAAATTATATCAACAAAAATATCAGCTCTATACATAACACTGTAAATTTTATAAAACATGTTAGTGAATTATTACACAAACCCAAAAGACTTTCCCGCTAATGACAATCCGTATTTCCTGATCTATTGAGTTTGTTTATGTCTATGTTTGTTTGATGTCACATTCCAAAATAAAATCATTCATACACAGAATTAACCTGCTTTGAGTGAATTGCTACAAAGTTTGATCCACGTGCATGGATGACGTCCTTGGTAGTAACAGTGGAGCTCTTCATTTTACAGACGCTTTCTGTGACAATGAACCGCCGCTTATACCCGAAAAGCTCTTGACGTTCAGATATTACAAAGATAACAATGAAATGTGTATCCGTTACCATTTATTTGGGAAGATTTACCAGCATTTGAAGGAAACTTTAGTTACGCGCAGGTTATTTAATTCTCCCGAAATGATCCCAAAATGACATCATGAAGCTGCACTTCATTTTTAGACGTCAACTGGTCTATGTAAATACTACAAAAGGCCAATGTATGTTTGAAACCTGCACATAGATACAGGGATCGGTGATAGCTAAACATAAACAACATCCGGCATTTTAACAACTCTGCAAGCAATGTGTAGTTAATTAAACCCGTTAAGTTGTATAAATGATTGTAATTTAAACATATAAGGAAAAGGAAAGAATCTTGCATTTCTTCTTTCATTTCTCCCCCTGTCTGATTTTCATACAAATGTACGTTTCAAATACATACATGTCATTGTATATTGACCTCCGACTAGAGAAAGTTCTTGTCAAATTCTCATTGAGTTTATTTGACCATGGATTAATTCTAATTCAATGTCGAGGAATAACTACGTGAAATTCAATGCGAGAAAAAATACCCGTATGGGTAGGAAAACATCCATTACCAGCAATCAATGTGAAGTTATTAAACATTTAATTAATCTTGCATTACACATGAGATATTCAATATTGTGTATGCAGTATATTTAGCTCAAAATACCTGTAGATTTAAACCCCAAGCGGAAACGTATACTATATAGGTTATTTTGCAAGGATCGGTTAACAGCGCCATCACAACAATACACACAACACGAGGGATTCAAACTTTGGCAATACAGGACATTTCTATCCTGATGATGGCGACGACGAAGTAGCCAGGTAAGTTTTATGATTGATTGGTTGGTTGATTGATATACTCAAAACTATTTCGATTTTTTTAACACGTCCACTTGCTTTTGTAGACGTCCTGTGGTTATATTCTGTAGGTTTTCTCCTTGTTTTGAATTCCTCGTGCCTTTTAGGTGTTTACAGGCGACTGTTGCTGGTTATGGTTAAATGCCTCAATGAGATATGGATACAAACGTGAATAAACTACAAGGTAGGATAGGCATTTTAATGTACTTTAAGTCTCTTTTTTTATAAAGTACATGTAAGTGATCAACACAATGGGTACTCTGATTGGAGACAAAATACTAACCGATATTTAAATATTTCACTATACAGGTGCATTTACATGAAGGTTGATTTATTATTTTATGGAGAAAATAGCTTCGTCACTCTGAAAGAAAATTATTACAAACTAGATGATTTTCAATTAGCAGAGGCCAAGGCAATATTTGAAGAATATGACAAGGATGGGAACGGATACATTGATGAATGTGAACTGGGCACTGCATTAAGGAGGATGGGTCTAAATCCTTCTCTTCAGGAGATCCAATCTATGATTGGAGAGGTAGACAGTGATGGTAATAATGTATTTTTTATTTTCTGTATACACACGATCTTCGATAATATTTACAATTATAACGGATTTTTTACCAATGAAATTGATGACCATTTCCTTATGAATACAAAAAGGCGAAGTTAACATTGTGAATATCTGAAACACTGCTATCGTGATAAATATAGTACCACTATTTTAATAGATAACTATTTTCTTCCGCGCTTCATTAAGTATGAAGGTGTAAAGCGTCACAGTCCATACCTTCATGTATATTTCAAAAAGGAATTTATTATCAATAACGTATGGGATCGTTGTTTTAAGCACCATCCGGAAGGTGTGGTCAAACTAATTTTTCACGCTACGTTGCTCTTGATTAATTTTCTGCCTATGGAGACCTTGTTGCCAATATTTTTTCACATTTTTTTTAATTCAACAATTCTGGCACAATAAATTCTTGATATTTTCTTTAAGCTTCAAAAGAGATCAAGTAAGTCTTGTAATTACTTCTCTCCATGAAGGAACATACAAACAGTGCAAACTGCAGTGCAAACTGAAAATGAAAGTAGAAAAAACGTATATCAACTCTCATATAGGAAAAAACCAGTTCTGGAAAATCTGTACATTGCTATGATAACACTTTCACTAATTAGAATCATTTAGCTCGAGCTAGTTGATAGTATACCGTTAAAGTGTATCACCGAAGGACTCAGCAAGATTCCAGTTGACTTAATTGAAGCAAGCTACATTTATTTCTTGGGGCGAAGATGTAAGGGGAAATGGAATCTTCCTGCCCCCTCAAAGATGCACTTAAACGTATTAACATACTTAAAGTATTAACCTACTGATACAAACTTTAAAACCAAAATAAATCATATTTATATCTATATAGTGAAAAATCTGTAGAGGTTTAATAATTGATCATAGTATCATGCAATGACGATAAATATTTTCATGTATAATTTATAGCATATTGTATAAGCAACAACGTTTCTCAAACGTATGACCACATGCGTTGCAATTAGCATGTATTGTTGTTAGGCATCATCTTTCTGGGCAGCAATACACTAGTATATTATACAATACGTATAATACTGAAATTCTGACATAGAAAAAAAAAAATCTGAAACACTGCTATCGTGAGCAAGGCTACACTAAAATTAATAGTCCGTATAAGTTAGGATATATGTAGTTATTATATATGGATTATGATTTGTGTAATGCTTACATCAACAGGAGAGACAAATTATTGGTTTTAAAGGAATTTGTTTATCAACAATTAGTCACATTTTGTCATGATAATAAACTGAGTAGTTAATACTGTAGCCCATCGTGTGCATTAATTTCATGAATTTGCTGAATTTCACCAAGAAAAAAAACCCCATTCAACTTTCAGGGAACAGAAAAATTGATTTTGAAGAATTTTTGAAATTCGTGAAAAAGACGTACAGAGATCCAGAGGAAATAAAGTGTAGCCTGACAGAAGCTTTTAAAATATTTGATACAAATGGTGACGGTTTTATAACGCGCGAAGAACTGAAATCAGTTATGACAAAAATGGGTGAAAAGCTCACAGAGGAAGAAGCGGATGAAATGATTCGAAAAGCAGACCAGAATCAAGACGGGAAAATTAATTATGAAGGTATGATTTAATATTTGTTAGAGATTTGTAATGCAAATTACAAGTACATGTATTTTATAGCAAATGAAAATTGTATGAATGGAGAAGACTAATGTGTCTTTTTTTTTTCTTGTAGAATATGTAGCAGCGATGTTGTGTCCATAGATGATGCAGTGGTAATATGACTGACCCATTGTATGAAATAACTAAACGATGACATTGATTCCAAAGCCTATTGTTTGTTTCTATATACAAATATATCAATTTCATTATAAATAATCATTTCAAAATGTTGTATGTTTATTGCAAAAAATGTATTACTATATGTTTTACTATTTTCAATAAATTTTATTGATTGTATGTAACTTACGATCAGCTGTTTTTATTTTTGTTAAATCCCTCTATTCATGGGTACTTAGCGTGAACAACACTTTAGTAGGAAGCTCACCGAACAGTTGAAAATCCTTAATTCATTCGGCGTAATGAACTCGTGACATTGATCAACAAAGGCTACGCATGAACTAACGTGCAACAGTGCGTATTAATGATACATTGGACAACCTCAACACCTTTGTGCATTTCATTTTCTTTCAACTATTTTCAAACCCAGTAATTGATCATAGATACACAGCACCTTATGAAATTCTATTGCCAACGCCAAGGCGGACAGACCAGCAGGGCACGAAGAAACTAGTGCAAACTTTTAGATACCACTTTGTTGCAAGGGTAAAATGATAGGTGTAAACTTATTGACAATGGCAGGTTTATGCTTACAGTTTGTAAACTAGTCGACTTCTCGACCATCCATCATTCATATCTTGGTTACTGAGAATGAGTACAGCAATGGTCTGGCTATGCGTTGAAATGGAGAATCACCTGTCCTCGATGTCCTTGTTCATCCTACCCATAATGCCCTGTATCTTAGCACCAGACCCTACCGTTTGACGCACAACTTGTCCCATTTGGGATATTCCACATCCGCGATTACAGTGCGGCCTAATTACTAGCGCAATAAGTGCACATTTATTATCAGAGATTTCATTTAATAAAAAACAAGAATTTATACAAATGAATTAATTTTGCAAGGTATGTATTACCAGTATATAGAAACAAGAAGGCAACTTGAATATAACATGTTGATATTTACAAACAGGATGCATTGTTTGGTTTGAATCGACGCTTAACGTGAACTCACAATGCACAGTTGACGTCGGCTGGCTTTGTATTCCTCGCGTAGTTCGCGCAAATTTCCAACCCTACAATGCCTAACTTTCCGAGAAGTAAAATGCATGGTTACGAATTTTTCCAATTTTTTTTTTATTTCCTATTGGGTTGAGTAAAAAAGATCATAGTAATTAAATGTGTGTATTATCAATTGAACCTTTTTTAACTTCAAGTGATACGAAACTTTCTTTACATTGTAAATTTCTGTACTCCTGCACCACTCAAGACGTACATGTACTGCTTTATTAATATTTAGCATGTGTATTTCTTTTCATCGATACCAGGTTTGTTGACCCTGTGTGATTGAAATAGGTTTTGGAAATTTAAAAAAAACAATTAACCTTGGTCATATATTTTACAACAACAAAAAGATACAGCTTTTATATATTTGGCACCTGTTTTCTTTGATGCAGAGTTATTTCTTGGGACCAAACTTTACACTGACCTTTGGCCTAATTATAAAATTCAATTGAATCGTGAAATGCAGCATACATGTGCAATTCATATGATGAAATATTTCCATTGGTACACATTTGTTGACTCTGGTGGCTTAATTGGCCTCTAAATTAAAGCGAACAATTAAAAATCACACAAATCCTCCATGCACTGATCTTGCCTCGCCTTTGTCGGAGGTCCGTGTTGCCCTACACTCGACCTTGTTATATGTGTTTGGGGGGGGGGGGTGATTACGTTTAATACAATGTTAACTTCCCCAATTTATATTTTAGTACCGTAGAAAATGCCATACAGTACACTTAGTAGAGATCTGGGAGCCAGTGTTTCACAAACCACATCTTGTTATTCTAGTACATGGAATTTCAAATGCTGCATAGTTCAAACTTGCAAATATATTTATTAAATCTATATGTAAGACTCCAAGTGCGATGGTGTCCCCAAAGTGCGATGGTCCAAAGTCGTGTCTGCCAAAGTGCGATGATTGTTAAGCTTACGGACCCAAAGTGCGTGCGATGGTCTAACACGCCAAAGTCCGATGGTGTTGGTAACGTTTTTGACGTCACGTTATTATGACGTCATTACGAAGAAATCTAACGTCAGATTGCACTGACGAATATTTTCGAGGATAAACTGAAGAAATGGGAGATCCGAAATTTTATGAGAGAACTCGGACTCCCATTGTACTCTCTGATGTACTTTTTATCAGCTTTATCGAGCTTTGGCGCATGATTAAGGACCATCGCACTTTGGCGGTCAGACCATCGCATTTTGGGAATGATGGAACCATTGCACTTTGGCGTGTCAGACCATCGGGGTTTGGCGCAGACATCGCACTTTGGGAGTTACCATCGCAGTTTGGAGTCCTAATAATTATTTAATTATTTGCAATATTCTAGATACAACATTGATAATATATTTACCGGTCGCGGAAGCTAGTAATAGAGCGTTCACTCGCGACTGCGAGGTCGTGAGTTCGAGTACCGCTCGTGCTCCAGCATAAACAAATGAAATATACACAGTGACTGCTCATTGCCATTCTCAGTATTTCGCAAATTCTTTGTCGATTAACGATCTAGCTTGTCAGTATACTCCATTTGTTCAATGCTGTCTGAATGTTTCATACATTGTGAAGCATTCTTTATACATTAGATTTTGATACGAATACTCCGTTTACCTTCTCAAAATAAGGTCACTGCGGGTGTGACGGTCGACAGGGGATGTTTACCTCCTAAGCACTTTGATCCCGCTTCTGATGTATCCAGGGTCTGTTCCCAAATCCGTTTTGTATTCTGTTGAGACTTATAGATTGATCAATTTCGTTATTCGCCTTTTCAATTGTAGAAGTGAGTCACAGGTTCTTTCTTCGGATATGAACGCACTGAGTAAGCCCAAGTTGTATGTATTTAGTGTTTATTTCCCAAAAGCAATACTGGCTTATAGGTATGTAAAAACATATATACAATAATAACATCAATAAATAACACCAATAAATTACAATTATTATCAATTTTAAGACATTTAGAAACAGAGATTGCTGATGTAAATATATATTTATTATATAATATTGAGGATAATCTTATATGTGCTCTTAAATTTTTTCTGGTATGTTACGCTGTATGACGTTTCAACATGAATAAAAAATCATTTAATTTTATTTCACGTGATCACTTAGGCCGTATTCTCAATTGGTTTAAAACGCTTTATAAGAATTGAGGTGATTTTTGTCACTACCTGAACAACAGTATAGTTAATTAACATTATTTTGTTGTATGTAATATAAAACTAAATGATAAGAAATAAATCTATTTATTTCGTGATATGCAGGTTATACGGATTTAGACGGAAAATTCAATGCGCTTCGCATTGATGCAACCGTAAAGATTCTAGGTGAATACTGCATACCCGAAAAACAATCTAAGATCATTTTTATATCACGGAGGAACGTACGATTGAAATCAACTTATAGTAAAATTGTTCTAAACAAACATATGCTGTGAGTAGTAACATAACAGCAGAAAGACACGAATTATATTCTTCACCCAAAGGTAATATGCTATGATGAAATCTTGTAAGAATTTCGAATCCTTCCAAAATATTACACACATCATAAATACAAACGCCACCAGGCATGATCTTTAATCACGCAAAAGATTTTATACGGAGCATAGAGAAAGTACTTTATGTCAGAGTCGCGCATTGATATTGAATTTGATTTAACCAACTTGAAAATCTGTCAAATTATATAATATTCCCATTAGCTGATAACCTCGAAATCAATCGCCCTGAAAAAATATTTTTGAAGTTATGGAGTGACTAACATAGCACGACATGCTTGTTGCACTAAGAAAGTCACGTGGGTAAATAGCTCAACCACTCTAAATATTTAATCTGGGTTAGTTAACCATGAAGTCCTTTCGTCATAGTAGAAATAAACACCTGCATTTTAGACTGGTCGATCACAACCTTTAAATTCTTGCATATAACTTCAAATTCTGGCTGTAAAAAATCCCCAGTGACATAAGAGATTTACGATATCAGGAACTTTGATTGCCAAAAGTTCTATTATAGTAATCCGACTCATATAAAAAGGGATATGGACGCTTTCTTCCGAGACATTTTCACATTGATTTCAGAAAGGTTCTGTCACATTTTTTTTCTGAATAGGTCAATAGAAGTAATCTCCTACGGTCTATAGATAAAATCGAATGACTTATGCTTGAGGAAATTATAAGATGAAAAGTAGAGTTGTAATAAACGATATACACGTATCACGACAATTAAACCAAAGATTGAATCATACATATAACACATGTACATATATAAACTATTCAGGATAATTTTACAAGTTAATCTGATTTTCATATTCTTAGCCTAAGTCACGACTAAGCTGTTGACTTCTCACTCAAAATTTTGTCACAGAAGCACATTAAGAATATCGTTTTGGTCTGCAATATCATTTTTTGTCATAATTCAGACACTAGTATCTCGAATTTTCTTGAGGTAAGAGAAAATCGGATTGTATTCGAATGATCCACGACCAGAGATTGTTTTGTCGTCTATGGCAAGTGCCCGTGTATGGGAGGTGATCCCAGTCCATTCAGACTTCAAGCTGATGAATGTGGACAGAAACCTTCCATGGCTTTGCTTTTCCCATCATAAAATAATATGTTACGTAGTACATCACAGCAGATACCGCTTGGCAAGAGATTCTGATTAGAGCCGTGCCTTGTGTAGGTAAAGCGATGCTCACCCAATCTATTGTGAACAATCACTCCGAACTTCTTCGAGTCTGAAACGCAGATATCCCCATTATGATTTTCAGTAATGTAATGGGGATACTTGTACTCAGAGGAGAAGACTTCCTGTGTCTGTTCTCCGCACGTGCTAAATCGGATCACTCTTGCTCCCGTATTCTTGTCTTTGCACGCTCCCACTAAGATATCACCTGAATGCTTGCAGCAATGGATGCTTATGGGATTCCATGTCGGATTAGCAATGAATGTTTCTTTTTCACGGATTTCATAATTACCATACTTGGGAATTCGAAATATTTCTTTCTTCACTTCGTCTGTACATAGCAAATGTCCATTTGCCATCACAGCATGAAACCCTGAACATTTATCTTTGGTTATTATATGTTTAGTGATATTTCCACACAAATCTGCATGCATAAGGTTTCCATCGTAATCATTAACCCAGAAATCACCATAATCAGTCAGGGAAATATGACGACAACTTTGAAGGATTTTGGTATTGGCACTAATTTTTTCAACTAGCGTTGCTTCTGTTTCACTTCTGAAGTACAGTTTGTGTTCTTGAGAAATTTCTCTCGATTCACCAATGAAAGGTTCGGTTTTTGTGATTTGTCCGACGGATTTTTCGATACGACCAATGCTTAAATCTGACACAGGTTCCAGAGCAGGGAGTCGGATTTTGACAAGATCCGGCATGTTTGATATTCTAGATACGCAACCTTTATAGAAATGGTTGATCGATTCTGCGCTGATGCAGTATTCTAGATCTTCAAATTTACGAATAGTTTGATATAAGGACTGTGTATGAATGTCTATAATGTTTTTCTGATGCTCCAACGCCTGTGTCATGGACGTTTCCAGTTGCTGCAATTTGTTCAACGACTTTTTCTTCACATTTTCCACCAAGTCTTTCAATCTTTCGGCATTTGTATTCACGATGTTTCTCATTTCGTTTATTTGTTTTTCTCCATGTATAATGTCATTCTGTACATCAGTCTTCAAATTGTGACAGTGATGGAGCATATTGTGCCGAATGTTCGTAACTTTGTCAATGCATTGCTGCCGCATTTCCGTTAGTTTATCTTTATCAACAAGATCATGGTTAGTGTGTTCGCTTTGAAGATGGGTAACGCAAACTTTACAAAGGGGGACTTTACTTTAACAAAAGGGAGACTTTACAATCGTTGCAGTAAACTGCAGCTTTCTTTCGGCATCCTTAATGGTTTTCAAATCCAATTTCAGATCCCCATTTCTTCCTCATATGGTCCTTATAATGTGGCTTCGCGAGTGAGATTGCCTTGGCAATTTCATGCAGAGGTTTTTCTCGCAAGTTTCTACGGTAGTGGAAAACTTAGCACCAATCAAAGTTCTCTTTTTAGGACAATCCAGGCAACACTGTACATGATGTTGCCAGCTCTTTGTAGTTGGCATAGGAAGGTCTCTGGACCATTCGGAAGGCCATGACTGGTGTTGGTGGCTAAATAGAACACAAAAGTACATAAGGGGAAGCAGATGGAGCTATGACATCGATCTATTTCTTTAGAGAATTGCTCCACCTACCCTCCTTATTTCAGCTAACCTTCTTGGTATTTGGATTCTGGAAAAACGGGTGTAAATGTCGGAACAACGGAGAGCGGTTTCTCACTTCCAGATCGACTTTCTATAGAGGCTCAAATATGCCTGGATATGTTACGATGAGCAGAACAAGTTTTATGATCTAACAATTTTAACAGTTTTAATGCATGGCATACTATAGCACAATGAAAATCATACACAATGACATGCTGTTATAAATTTCCATTTTCATATTGTTTTGTGTCACCTGGTTTGAATTGTTTGGTTAAACTGCTAAAGGGCGGTATTAGCTAAGCACTAATGTAACTCACTTGGCAGAGAACGAACTGTAAGGCTATTTATTGGACCGATACAAGATCCGGTGTACATGAGGCACATATACCTCTGTCTAATGAAAGGAGATCGTGATACAAAAATGGCTTTTCCATAATTGTGTAACCGCGGTATCGTTAAGGAATGTCGTTATATTTGCATTTAGCTATCCCACCTTATAGCTTTTAGAGTATATAGTGCTTCAAAATAATCTTCTGTAAAGTTACATTTATTATGTACTTTGATGAAATTATATTACCAAATTACGTAATGACGGCTTAATAAGCAACAGTACGTTACGTAATTAGACGTACGTTTATTGAAACGAAAGTATAGATCCGTTTGTGACGTTCATTCGAAGAGTTCAGGCGGCTCATTACTGTATTGTTCTGAGAGTTTAGGCGTCATCAAAGTATAAAATCCGCAGAGGACATGATCCTTAAAATTTCGACAACTTTTTTAAACATTAATATTAAAGTTGAAATTCAATAATATAAATACAAGTTGCTTCTCTTTCTCAAAGTTATTAGTTCCAAAAATACATTAGAAAAATGTTGCAATAGAATGCTATCAGAGAATTTCATACCAATTACTCAACTTTCCGCTTTCTTCTTTGCCCTCAGGAGGGCTCTGCCTCTCTGCTTTGATTGTTTCGATTTTCACATCGATTGCTCTGCAGTAGTACAATATTCGTTATTGGATTCTTGGGCGGGTATAGGACTCATATTCCGTCAAAGTATATATTTCCCTCGCCTGACGGCTCGGGAGAAATACTAAACATTTGACAGGGAATATTGAGTCATATACCTGCTCAAGCAACCATTACATAAACTAATAGATGTCTAGACTAGCAGGGGGAAAATGTAAGACATTTTATTGGACGACAAGCCGTGTACGATGAGGCCAATATACCCTGTCAAGAACTAGGGAGATGGGATAAAGAATGGCGTTCCATAGTTTAACCGCCTTCGTAATGAATCGTTTATGGTTTGCTATTATCCTCTTATAGTTTTGTCCAGCAGAGTATTCTCAAAAAATTATTTGTAAAAGTACATTCCTTACTTTGGATAATTATTACCAAAACTCTCGGCTCGATGACGTAATAACAACTAACACGGTTGCGTGTTTGTAATCAAGTTTCCGTGTTGTGACGTCATAGTTAGACGACTGACCATTTGGTTGGCCTTAAAAAAAATATAACGTTGCGTGTCTAGTAATTTCACAACTTTTACATCCAATGCCCATGTTATAATTAAGAATAATACAATTGTTCTTTTGAATTATTAAATGAAATGCCGGATACAATGTTGTACATAAATAAATTAAGATTTTCTTCACTCAATTTCCTTTTTCCTCAAGAGTCCTGCCCCTCTAAGCTCTTTGACCTGTTCAAATTTTCAAATTGATCGCTCTGGCCTGGTAGTAAACTATTCGGTATATGGATCTTGGCAGGGTATATGGACTCATATTCCCTGGTCAAAGTGTAATATTCTCGCCCTCGCCTGGCGGCTCGGGAGAATAATAAACTTTGAACAAGGGAATATGAGTCCATTATACCCTGCCAAGAATCCATATAACTTAATAAAATATCCGATTTGAAAAAAATTAAGTAAACAAGTATATTTGCTTATCATAAAACTTTTCGCGACATTATCATTTTGATTCAAATCATGTATTTTCCAATAACATCAAAACAAAAAAGAATCCTTTTAATTGAAACAAGAAGCTTTTATGAGTCCAAAATGCATATCTATATTTTTTTTCCAAATTGTCGACTTCTTTTATAACCGCCAATTCGACTAAACCACTATTCAAACCTAGGGAAGGATGGCGTGAACATGGATTAAACAGCGGTAAGTGTGGATTTCCTCTGGCAGGTGCATGCTTAATGTTTTAAAATTATGGAGATTGGCAACAACTGTTGCGTAAATCCAGGCATATTTTGAGTTGAAAAGTCGAATCGAAAGTTGAAAACCGTCTCCGGTTCCCAGCATTTACAAACGTTTCCAGAATCAAAAACTAAAGGTTTGGCGAAGAAGAAGTGGATGTAGGCCTAGCCTGTCCACTCTTTTAAAGAGAATAGAACATCCGTCTTAAAATTTCTTAACGGGTCGCGGTATACCCAGGTTATAATCAGGTCAATTTCAGCTGATCATGGAAATTTTGTTAGCTGAAAGTTTTTAGCAGAGTTGATATTTCTTCGTTTGAAACTTATAAATAGTCGGATGTTATAAAAATAAAATCAAAATTATGAAACTCCTTTTAATTGTAGTACTCGCCATGCCACCGGTGATATAGCGATATAGTGATATAGCGATAAATAGTGGAATAGCGATATAGTGATATAGCGATTTATTATACATACTTAGTAAGAATACAGGTTTTTTTGCATGTGCGATCAGATGACCATCACAATAGCCGTTCAGCCTAAGGGCTGATAAACCTGTATCAGTCCCTTGCAAATCCATTTCAGCGCCTCGCGTGCGGACACCTCGTTCCGGAACCCTTTTCTTTTTAACCGCCTTCATCATTTATGTAGTATACACATTACAAGACGAACGTAACATTAAAGTTGTTAAATTTATTGTTTTTAATCTGATTGTTTTGTATGTTATTACTAAGTATGTAAATAACATAATAAAACACAACCTATTTCATATCACACCCTGTATCAGCCCTCGACAATATCAGCCCTCGGGCTTTGGCCCTCGGGCTGATATTGGGTGTCCTCGTGGCTGTAATACAGGGTGTTGATATGGGAAATAGGTATGTATTATTCCTCTAAAATATAGTGATATAGCGATATAGTGATTATAGCGATATAGGTGGATATAGCGATATAGTGGAATACAGCGATATAGTGATACAAGCGATATAGTGAATATAGGAATAATACATACTATTTCCCATAATCAACACCTGTATCAGCCCGAAGACACCATATCAGCCGAGGGGCCGAAGGCCCGAGGGCTGATATTGGTCGGGGCTGATACAGGGTGTGATAATATGGAAATAGGTATGCTTTTATTATGTTTAATTAACATACTTAGTATTAACAATTACAAAACAAGTCATATTTTAATCAACTTTAATGTTTACGTTCGTCTGTAATGTGTATACTAACAAAATGAGAAGCGGTAAATGAAAGGGGTTCCGGAACGAGGCTGTTCCGCATGCGGAGGGCTGATATGGATTCGCAGGCTTGATACAGGTTATGCAGCCCTAGGGCTGATACGGCTATTGTGAATGTCATCTGTATGCACATGCAAAAAACCTGTATTTATTGAGAAAGTATGTAATAAATAGCGATATAGTGATACAGCGAATATAGTGATACAGGCCGATATAGTGAATACAGCGATATATGTTGTATAGCGATATAAGTGGGATACAGCGATTATATGTGATATAGCGATATAAGTGATATAGTGTACAGCGATATAGTGATACAGCGATATAGTGATATAGCGAAATATTAGTGATACAGTCGATATAGTGATATAGCGGAATATAGTTGGATTAGCGATTATAGTTTGATATAGCGATATAGTGATATAGCGATATAGGTGATATATGCGATATAGGTGAATACAGCGATATAGTGATACATGATATAGCGATTTAGTGAATAGCGCGATATAGTGATATAGCGATATAGTGATAGAGCCGATATTAGCGATATCGTAAAAAAAAAAAAAAATAATTGTCCAAATTGAGGGTATTGAAGAGTCCGTAATTATAAGAGCTCTGTCTGTAAAAACAATATTTGAACAATGGAAAAATTCAAACCATCCTCTAAAGTTTTGTTACATAAAGATGGGTTAACGTACGTCGTCACTTACTGCGAAAAAACACGTGGAAATCAAAGGCGCCGCATATTAATTATGTCTCCGACATCTTGCATGATATTTTTTAACCTAAGATATTAATTTTATAGGGATTCAATTTTTTCGGATAGCTTAGTCGAGTGATATAAACAGTGTTACAGAGCAAGTCAATGTTAAACTCAAACATGCAACACAATATAAAAACCACAGCCCATAATCATCCACAAATGTTACAGTACATTTCACTGATTGTTCCATCATGCGATACAAACAGTGGATTTCGGAGGCATGTTTATTGGAAACTCAAATATGAACGAATTAAAAACCCGTTTGAACTTATCTAAATGATTTTACTCCAAAAACACTGAAGTGTTTGATTTTATAAGCCAACTTTTACTGAAAAAAGGCTTATGTTTAACGAGTACTCCGACTATGAAAAGTTTAGTACAATCGAGCGATAGTCGAATACCGAATACTTGTTGATTTCCCCTAATTATTTAGAACAAATCCAGGACAAATTCAGAGGCAAGCGCTGTGTACATCTTCAGTTTATTGTAGGATTGGTCCTGGGCAAGGTACATGTAATATATCCTGTCCATGTACATGCAATATGAATATATAATGTTCCTGTTATTATTTCTTGTTAATTTTTTGTCTGTAACATTGTAATATTACTTTAAACCTATGAATGTATGATTCTTGGTCATAAACAATACAATCATCATGTGATTTAGAATGACAACAGATGTGTTTATGTAGAAACTTATAAAAATACCCCTTAAAGAATCCACATCGCTTTTCAAGAATAGGAATATCCCCCTGTCTCTTATAATTAACAGTAAATAAATCATTATCCAGGAAAACCTTTCCGTGTCCTAGACTAAACAATGTTATATTTTTCAAACATGTGACCGTTATAGATACAAGAGGCCCATAGGGCCACATCGCTCACCTGAGTGGACCTTGACCCTGGCTCTAAGCATGTGTGATTTATGAAAAGAATTTTCAAGTTTCCTTAAAAACTAACCAAGTGGTTCTTGGAGAAGAAACATTTTATGCAAAACCTTGATCCCCTGTTGTGGGCCGTTGCCTACCCCGGAGGTATGATATGATCAATTTGATTCTTTGGCTATAATCATTGGAAGCTTTTAAGGTAAATGTTGTCTTTTGGTTCTTGATTAGACAAATTTTTTAATATATATTCAAATGTAAAAAATCGATCCCCTATTGGTGACCCACCATACCCCTGGGGGTCATGATTTGAAACAAACTTGAATCTTCCACTATATCAGGAGCTTTATATATAAATGTCCAGCTTTATGGTCCAGTGGTTCTTGAGAAGAAGATTTTTTAAAGATTTCCCCTATATAATCATATGTAAAACTTTGATCCCCTATTGGGGCCCATCCGTAACCCCCCGGGATTATGAGTTGAACAACTTGAATCTCAATCTAACATCAGGAAGTTTTTCCATATAAATGTCAGCTTTCCTGGCCCAGTGGGTTCTTGAGAAGAAAGATTTTAAAAAATTTTCCCAAATAATAATCATAATGTAAAACTTTGATTCCCCTATTGTGGCCCATCACTACCCCGGGGGTCATGAATTTGAACAAACTTAAATTCCTAGATATCAGGAAAGCTTTCAATATAAAATTTCAGCTTTCCGGCCCAGTGGTTCTTGAAGAAGAAGATTTTTTAAAGATTTTCCCTATATAATCATATGTAAACTTTGATCCCCTATTGGGGCCTCCATCGTACCCGGGGGTCAATGATTTGATACAAACTTGAATCCTCCTCTATATCAGAAGCTCCATATGATTTCAGCTTTCCTGGCCAGTGGTTCTTTGAGAAGAAGAATTTTTAAAGATTTTTCCTATAATAATCATATGTTAAAACTTTGATCCCCTATTGGGGCCCTCGTACCCCCGGGGGTCTGAGTTGAACAAACTTGTAATCTCCGCTCTATATCGGAAGCTTCCATATAAATTCAGCTTTCCCGGCCCAGTGGTTCTTTGAGAAGACGATTTTTAAAGATTGTTCCTATTAAAATTAATGTCAATTTTGAATTCCCCGGTATTGTGGCCCATCGTAACCCTCTGGGGTCATGATTTGAAACAAACTTGAATCTCCACTTATATCAGGGAGCTTTCATATAAATTTTAAGCTTTTTCTTGGCCCAGTGGTCTTGGAAGAAGATTTTTAAAATGACACCACCCTAATTTTTTTGCATTTTCGTGATTATCTCCCCTTTGATGGGGGCCTGGGTCCTTCATTTGGGAAACTTGATTCCCCTTTCCCAAGGATAATCTTGTACCAAGTTTGGGTTGAATTTGGCCCAGCGGTTCTTATAGAGATAGATGTGAAAATTAACAGACGACATACAGACGGAACAGACAGACAGACAGACAGACAGACGGACAGGACGGAACAGACAGACAAGACAGACGACGGACAAAAGGCGATCAGAATAGCTTCACTTGAAGCCTTCGGCTTCAAAGGTGAGCTAAAATGTAATATACTTAATAGCCCCGCGTGCATGTAATGACTCTCTCATGGCTCTTGGTTTTTTATCATCCCCCCACTCGGCAACTCGAAATATTCGTACCCATACATTTTACTTTTGCAACAAAAATTTAGAAAAGCATTTGGGAGAAAATTGTGCTTGACTATGATTTTTGCGCAAAGTGAGCTGTATGTCTCTATTTTACCTTACAGCAAACTAACTTTCTAGTTTTATCATCGCCAAGGTTAGCACATGAAATGGCTTCTTCTTCCTTTTTTTTTTTTTTTTTTTTTTTTTTTTAGGCTTAACTAAGTCTACAGGTTAGGAATAACAACTTCATAATCATACCATAGTTTCACAATACAACTGAAGAGGAATTTTATTTTGATAAAATGTATTGTCTAATTTTAACCTAACCAATGATCTATTAAAGAGACACTACAACTCTGTTGCGCAAAAATCAAATGGAGTGACCAAATTTTTTCCAGAATGTTGCAATAGCTGAATGTATGAACCTTGCGAAAATTACACATTTATAAAGTTGATAATTCGCATTTTTAAAAAGGCAAAAATTAATACTTTTTCAGTGTTGGTCCAAACAAAGGAGGTCCCGCCTTTCGATCTGTTCACGCATGCGCACAGAGGGTAAACATTTCGGCATATCGATGCATACAATCGCTACACTCAGAAATTTTACAGATCATGTGAGAAAAGAGGCTATAGTAGAATGAGATACAACTCAAGATATGCAAAATATAATTTATACGTGGGGATACATATTAAGTGCTATATTTATCCGAAAATGCCACATGTTTATATTTAGTCTAAGACATGGAAGGGTTTTCATTGGAGAAATGATTTATAAGTGCTTAATTTTAAGACGCGGGGAATATTCTCATTCTTGAAAAGCGAGTATGGATATTCTTTAGCCTAAGGGGTTATTTAATAAGTTTCTACATAACACGTCTGTTGTCATTCTAAATCAGATGATGTAAAATGTCGACTCAGTTTGAAGAACTTTTGAACTCCGGATGAATTTCATAGCGCAGATGAGAGCTAATTGATATAATCAAATTGTTCTAAATCGTCGGAATCGGTAATATTTTTATCATTTTATCGATATGTATTTTAANNNNCTTAGTTTAAATAGCACTTGGTGAAAATATGAAAAGTGAGCTGTAGTGTCTCCACGTGACCACGAACAGCAGATGTTTAGGTCACGTGGGTCAACCAGACGACCTTGAGTGCAGAGTAGTAACTTTTCAAACCAAGTACGAAGCATCATTAGGACGAGAGGGACAATATACAAGGATAATTGTCAATGCTAGGACTCTTGTACTTCCGGAACCTTATGGTACTTCCGGAACCTTATGGTCGAGACTAAAACTGCCAAGAATCTTCCCCAATTAGGAAGCATAAGTATATTATACATTATGCACATAAAATGTATTGTAAAATGCCGTCTAAAAGTTACTTACGTTCTTGTAAATTATCATCAACAAATAAAATGCTTACAGTTGTGTGTAATATTGTTTTACGTCACTAATTCTAATAACTTGAAGAAAAATTATGAAACCTAAAGATTGTATCTTCATTCTCCATACTTTTACACAAGACGAAACTCACCTGATCTGTTATGAACGGCAGTTATTGGAAATGGGTACAGTTAGACTTCCCTGTTTACAACGTAACGTTGATATATTGATACAAATGTCAAAAACTGGACTTGCAATCACGATAAAGGTGAGAGTTAATCGAGTTTCCCCTTTGTAGGGTGGCAAAGATTAGATAAACCGATCAATCCATATCGGAAAGCGTATGAAATATGACAGCTTTTAAACATGTCTAGAAGTACTTCTAATTAATTCATCACCTATTGCAAATAGATTTTATGATTATTTTTTGAAATTTCACAAATCACCAGCTTGTTATATATGCGGAGGAAGCAATTAATCAAATTTGAATCACAAGTCATAAACTTGAATCATAACAACTTATGCAACACCGAGTAAAAGTGCAAAGCTGCGTTATCTGCAAAATA
>CAJDSM010041607.1:0-12315 GCA_903981925.1 Ostrea lurida | reverse complement strand
TAGAAGCGAATGTAACCTCGTCGTTTTCTTTGTTCACAGTCAGGCTGCGGAGACCGGAAGCTACCCTTTTGTAGTCTTCTATCGTTAGCTGATCCTTGTATCTCATCAACTTCCGTACATCCTCTAACAACTGTACATGAGTTTCATCCTTCCAACAGATTGTATTGTCTTTCCACTCATCAGTATCGCATAGTGCAAGAAACGCCTCACATCTTATCTCGAAATGAATGAAAAATGTCTCTAAATAGGACGTAAAGTTGCTACATTATCAAAGAAATAGAAAATTTTACATGGCAAAATGGCCAAAATTTCTGCTCTTGAAGATACTTTTAAAAATGACGATTTGAATGTATAAATTCGCTGCCACAAACGCAATTATGGAGGGACGTATTCTGGGATTATTATGTAAGGAAATGTGAGCGTTAAAGCTAACAGAAATTAAAGTACACAATATTTGGTATAACCCATGATACACAAACCATGCTATGATTCTATTTTTATTTACATGTTCATTTGACAAATTGCAAATTCATTGCACTGCACTTCTGCAATGTAGATTTTATTAGCTAAGCTGAAATAACATTTGCTACTAAATGTTTATATCGGGGAGATACGCCATCATGTATACCATAGATAGGATATTGTTAACATCTAAAATTAGTATGTTTGAGGATTGCGAGAACGATGTTCATCATGACAAAATCAGTGTATGAAAAAAATATTAACAATTGTTATTAAACACACCAGGCAGCATGTGATCATTGACAGGCCATACTGGCGAACTAAATCGTTATAACGACGATAAGATGCAAAGGCAAAGATAACGAACAGATATAATTTGCAAAATGTTGCCTTTTAATCGAACTGTTGAAACCCCCTGCAACATCAACCTGTTTGTAAGTAGCCTGTCTCGATTAAAACAATGATCATATGCAAAACAAGTTGTTGCGTATCGAATAAGTTGAGAGACATACTACACGCAGGCGATGACGGAATATAAACATGGGGACGTTAACGATGGAGAATATGAAATCTTCCCGATTGTCATAAAGTTGAATTACTATTAATGTCTATGTTCAATAAAACATTCAAATACGAAACGGCCAAGGGAGACCCTGTGGTGTCTTTAATTTTTAGTTCGTTTGGATATATTGAATCGCCATACCTAAAGTAGCAAATGGAAAGGACAACTCTGAATCACATGTTTATTTGTAGCTATTCTTACTGAAGCAAACCAGACAAAGAACCCTGCAAAAAGACCTTTGGCATGCTAATGAATAGCTTTTTTGTCAAAAAAGTAGGCAAAGATTGTCTTATACTAATTATGACAAACGTGGAAGCATACAGGGAGTCCCCCTTTCTTTATTGGCGGGAAGGAGTTAATTATATTTCTAGATATAGCTGATTTTTTGCTGAAAAAATGTCAATTTGTTTTTTAAATATTGGCCCCTTTCTGACTTATTGCAAAGGAGATTTAATTTGAACGGCCAAAGGACAGATAAGTCCATTTAATATTAGTCCAGTGCGTTCGACAAATTTCATTTGATCGAACCTAGTGTAAGATTTTCGGAGGTATCCATGATCTCGGTCTGTGTAATAACTAGTCTGTATGTTCCTTCTTGAGGAAAAATTGGATAAACGATGTTTCTCATGGTGTTGATCCTCTCATCGCCGTCCTCTGTCTTCTTCAGTCTTTATTTTGGTCCAACCAGACGGAGAGCTTCCAGATCTGCCGAAGTTATTGAAAGCATATCGACAACATGGAAACTTCTCAAACACATAAATAAAGCTATGTATGCTTAAAAAAAAAAAGCCAAAACAAACAAAGAAAATAACGTCTTTACGAATATTCGCATCGCCCTCAAAAATGCATGTAATCCTTCCTTCCAAGAAGCTTTATTATGAACCAGAATCGTTTTCTGTTGTATTGAATATTAGAGATAAAAGCTGATTTTCATCGTCTCCTTTCTCCACTCCTCTGGATATATTTTGTCTGGAATTATTTTGCAAAAATCTATCCTCTTGCGTCATCCTTTAGTCCCAATTTGATGTGTGATGGAGCTGGATTCCGGTCACTCGGATCCTCAGGTCGTTACCATATTGTCGCATAAGAACCTCTCTAACATCTTGATGGCCTATTTTTTTTTAAATGATAAGTCATTGAATATCAAAACTACTCATTAACATCCTTTCATTGGCAGTTTATTCACAGCCACATTTATAGCTTTGAAATAATCAATCTTTGATAAACATGATATCAGAAATATATCAATAATTATATCAGTTTAATCACTCATATTTACCTTTTTGGTGATCCTTTACACTGTCAGGTGCTGTAGTATTCGGCCATGTTATTTCTGTTATAATGATAGCAAAATATTACACATCCAAAATATGATTTTATTTCTGAATTGATAGCGGAAATTATATTTATGTCGGACTCTGACAAAATTTCAGCCATATCAATATAGCTATGCTATTACAAAATTGAGCACGTTCCATGTTCACACTAGGGCTAATGTCTTCTGAAACTTAAAAAGACATATTTTCTATGCAGGCTTCTGCTTTTCAGGAGAAACATACATAAAATAACAAATAATGACAATGGTTATATCAATTCTAGAGTTCTGTATTGTAATTCTTTACATTCATCCTACAAAATAAAACCAAAGACGAACTATTTGTTTGAAAGCATTCACACGTCATATACTAAATACGTCATTATAGATTAGTGGCAAAACAATGACGGGAACCAATTGTAATTGTAGATAATATCGTTACCTTGGAAATGCTCTTTCTCACCAGTTCTCCAAATCACCCTGTATGTCCCATAGTCTTTTTCATCTACATTATAAACATACAGGTATAGGTGTCTTTCAGCAGCATTCCCTCGCCATATAGACAGGTATTTTTCTGGTTGATCCTCAGTGTTGATATCTAAACCATCTTTCTGCCATCGCACAGCATCTGGTGCATTGGTTGTTGTGACACGTATATGCAAATTATCATCATCCTTCGTGGCTTGTATAAGATAATAAAATATTAAATACAATATAGTGTTTTTATTTTTTAACGAAGTATAAGCATCCTAGAGGCTACACAATCCTAGGTATTGCTGCAATGAATACATCTTAAATCCCCCTACTTAGGGGCAATAAGTGCTCTTCCATGCAGTATGTTCAATAGCTCTTATTACTGTGTAAATAAAAAAGGCGAAAATGAAACTAGAATGCATATATATGAATGACTTATCAATCAAAGAAAATCAATGTACATGAATTCAGTATTAGAATCAAAACCACAAAATTATTATCCAACGAATTGGAATTATTTTCAAAAGTACACGTAATAGTTCTTCCTCTCCTAATAATAATACAATTGTTTCATTTAGAAGCAAATTAATCATCCTTTTATTGGTTTGCGATTGGCATTAAACAAGATCTAAGGAAACTTTTGTAATGGAAATTATTAAACAATACTTGAATTGTTTTAAACAAAATAAAACGATATTTCCGTAAACGTAGGAGGATATCCAAATGACAAGTTATTGTCCTTTACCGGCGTTTGGCTTGAAATTTATATCTCTTTACTACTTTTCTATGAAAAAACGTTTTCTTTCGAAACTTTTGGATTTGAAGCATCACTGAGGGAACATTATTTTTTGAAATGTGTCATGTACGATTTACCATATCAGTATCGCAAATTTCATTTTTATAGAGTCAAAATGCAGAAATTTACAGAAATATAATATAGGACAACACTTGGCGAAACATTTCAGCTACCAGGAACAGCGTGTATTGCAACAAAGGCAATATGAACACACCTTACCTGATTTGTCTTTGATATGGTGTGTATGAGGGCGTGGCCAATGATGTTCTACAAGGGTAAAAGAAAGCATGACGTAATGTAGTGTATTGATTTAACTATCTTTTACTACGTTTTCCTATTAACTTTAACATTTCCTTGATATATTGTTTCTAACTTATTTGCTAGATATTTAATCATTTATGTTCTCAAATGGTTTAACCATTTTTATTTTACTTTCAATAGAATTATACTTACTTCCTCTGCGTGCTTTTCTACCTCGATTCTCTAGAGATAAAATTAAGCGAGCTTAGAATTCAAATATTTTAGGATAAAGCAGTATACGAGTACAACAATGGTTTAACAATCTTGATCATTTGCGTGTACATATGAACGCAACACATGGAAATGCAATACCAAAGACTTGAAAATACAATATAGCTTGTGTATCAAAGAAAAATATCTATTAAGATATAGTGGTTATATTAATCAAAAATTGGTTGTTTATTAATGAATTTTTCACTCCAAAAGAAACGTCACAATAACATGTGGAGGACTGTCATTCTACGTTCGGTGAACGGCGTTTCATCGTATCAAGCCTGCTATGACATAGGACCGTCTGATTTTGTAGTTTCATCCAAAGGACGGCTCCATTCCATAGACTCTTATGACAAGAAATGGACAATGGGTACTGTGTACCTTTTCAGACCTCTGTGTGTGTGTGTATGTGTGTGTTTCAGCTCTCTTCTCTCTCTCTCTCTCTCTCCTCTACTCTCTCTCTCTCTCTTCCTCTTCTCTCTCTCTCTCTCTCTCTCTCTCTCTCTCTCTCTGTGTGCGTCAACTCCTCATAAAAACCTTACTTACCTTTCACAATAAATAATTCTGTTTCTTCCGTGTCGTCTGAAAATCACAAGTTTTAGTACTTTTAGAAATAAAACACAACTTTGTTTCGTCAGTAGTTTGTTGAAATCAATCTAGAAAGTATTAAATGAATATAATCATAAACATACCAGAGCAGATTAAACAGTACAATATGCATACATGAACATCTAATTAGCATAACGCTTAGAACTTTGAATTTGTGTTTTACTTTAATGTAAAACTAATTGTAAATGTGATTTAAAGCATAAAGTGATTTTGAAAACGTGAAGGTGAAGAGTGACCAATCTCACAACAAAAATAACAGTGTTCATCATAATTTTCGATTAATTGATAATTTAGTGATACGGATTTAAATCGTTTAGGTGACCAAGATAAAAAAAAACATGACGATTGTGAAATGTAGATAGAAAATACTTATATGTACTATCCATATTTATGTGCACAATCAACAGCTGCATGTATTCGATACGCAAGAGTTTATTCTGGGTATTATTATTTTTTAATCGAGGCATAATCCTTAGAAACAAGCTGATGTTGTGGGGGTTTTAATAGTCACGTTTAACGTCCACGTTTCGCTGGTTCTATAGATAGTATGACGATCTAGTTTGCTTATACAACCTGTTATTTTATCAAATGCTGTCTGACTGTTTCAAACTGATTGTTAGGCCGTTCGTTATACACTGATTATGACTACGAAATACTCTTTATCTGATGAAGACAATAGGCTCACGACGGATGTGACCTGTCGACAGGTGGTATTACTTTATCCCACCTTTCGTGTACCAAAGGATCCCTTTTTGCTGACCTCTTTTCGGGACATATGAGATTGATCACTGTTACTTTGTCTTCAGCCTTTCATTATTTTTCCTTGGTATCTGATCTTACATATAAACTTGTATTCTGCATAGGTTGATGAGTTTTCTCACTTTTCAGTTCGTTGTCTTCATCTTTGCATAGCAAGTGGAAAATGTGAAGATAACGAATACTAATCAATTTGCTAAAAATTATGAAGAGTATATATTGTATACATATGTGAGAGTAGGACAACTTAAAACCTAGTTATGAATATAGGGGGAGGGAAACTAGCATATCCTGTTGATTGGTTACCTTCATAGCCAGTCCTATCTTTATCAAGTGAACGGCGTAATCCATAGTAAATGTCACAATGAGGGGGTCAAACAATATTATGAACTAATCGTGTCTTTGTCAATTCGAATTGATCGACATTAGCGTAATATTTTGTGCTTCTGACACACATATACATGTACATCAGCTATACATTATATATAAAAAAAATGGTACATGAATCATAGATTACTAAATACGGTTTCTACATGCATAGTAAATTCCATTGATTTTAGATTTTAATACGCGTAAAATCCATATTAGCTCAACTTTAAACTTAGCTACAAACAAGTATCCATATTACTGACTGCTTACAAATCTTATGTTACACATTGTTTAAATCTATAAAGAAGTAAAGATAACAATGATTAATCTCGTTATTCCCAAACTTAAAACAAAACAAGAGGTTGGTAAACATGGACGCCTGGATACACCAGAGGTGAGACCAGGTGTTTAAAAACATGAGATGCTAGCATCCCCTTATCGACTGGTCACACCCGCCTTGTGCCTGGTATCTTGAGCAGGTGAAAGAAGTAATCACTAGTCAAACTAAGTGTATAAAGAATGACTTCACAATTCTCGTGAAACATATCAGGCAGCATTTCACCCGAATGGTAATGGTATACATGTGGGGAATTGACTTTGTTGTTTTGATAGATTGAAAAGCATTGTGACGCAGCACAGTTAAGGGCCTAAAATAAGGGGGTTTGTCCTAATATCTACTTAGGAACTGGTATCATGACATTACACAAAGAACAACAAAATATCGGAAACTTGCAATATCCTGTAATTTAGGAATTAATTAATGTTTATTTAATGCACAGATGTATAGTACATACAACACAAAAACTTACATTAAATGGCTTTGTTGGTTCGTGAGTTCGTAATTCTGACGCCTCAGATATTTAAACATCAAAAAATTGATCGCGATGCACTTCTTAATATTGCGTCATTCGTTGATCGCTGAGTATGACGCAATTTCGTGGATTGTAGAGGTGGCGGAATCATTGTTTTTGTCAAACGAAACAAAATAATTTAGAGTAAATGCAATTTGATTGGAATATTTAAAAGGGACTATTCAATAATGAGACCACTTCAACACCTTATGAATTCACTAAAATATTATACTGATACTATCCATAGGAAGCATTTGATGCCTTAATTTATTGATATGGGGGATATGTTTAGGTCAATCGGTGTGGGCATGTATCTCGATTCATTGCAGGACATGCCTAACACATCACACAAGTGTTGTTTTTAACGCGAACCCAAATAATGTTAATATTAAGCTATTTTGAAAAACCGCTGTTACTCTTAATGTTTCTTAGAAAATAAAATTGGGTTTTCTATTTTGAAATCGAGTTTGCAGCTGACAGTTAAGAAATTCACATCATACGATAGGCTACAATTATATTCATTTTTAACCAATTATAAGTTAAGTATCTGTAAAGGAATGCAACGTAATTCATAAATTTACCAGAGTTTATAAAAATACAGTATGAATCGAAGTTATCGATTTCTAAAATGATTAGGAACTTTCAAAATGTTTATTTGCTTTTGAGTGCAAACATTACAAAATAATAGTTCGCATCACGGTGACTTCTACAATACAGGGTAGCACTTGTTATCTCCTAGATCTTTTCACGTACGTTGTATCAGTAAAGTACAGTTGTCCGTAACAACTGCTCCAACTCAAACAATTCAACTATAAGCAGTGATCCCAAGCACTCTTGCAGTACGTGGTCATTGTACGGCTATTTCACTTTTTTCATCAGTAGAGGTACTAATTGAAAATCATCCAATCAAATCTTATTTAAACAATGTGAATTAATAATATATCCATGTTGTTTATCGACTTTAAAAAAATCTATTTGAATATTCTTAGTTCCGAAAACAACGATAAATTGTGATAGCATTTGAAACAAGAAAATTTATAAAATGTTAAATCTCAAAACACTTTGATATTTATGGAAAATTGTGAAAAATAAGATAAACTATCCCCATTTAATGATTATGATAAGCAAAGCAAGGATCTTGAATGACATTAGAATAAAATTATACTATCTTTTATTCTCCCATGAAATGATAAACTTACCTATTGAATTGGTCGCATTGAAAAGGCACGTTTAGTCTGGAAAAATTACATTAATTTAGTAGAAAAAATAAAACATTAATCATTTTTTTCTGTCTGTAATACATGAACATGACATTATATGTTTCCTAAATTCATAAAAAATTTCTCTACAAAAAGGCGAAGTTAATATTGTGTCACAACGTAATCAATAATCAAAAAAAAAAAAACGTTATACTAAATCGAGTGTAGGGCAACACGGACCTTCCGACACAATAGCGAAACCGGCAGGATTCAGCGTTTCAAACAAAGATACAATGCTCGTTCCAGTAATGCTCTCTGCCAAGCTTCTATCCTTTACTACTAACTAACTACTAAACAGCTGCTAAAGAGTCACTCCACAGAGATTCATACGGCTTTCACTACATATTCAGAAGTGGGTATCAATTAGATGTCGATTTCTGAAAAAACTCTGAAGGAGTTTTTTAGAAACTTCAAGAAACGAGATTCTTTTTTCTAAAAATTGAACTGCATCACAAGCGTATGATTTCTCCACAATTTTTAACAACAATTTACACTAAATGATTTAACACATTCAACATTTACAATATGATAAGCGAAGAGACTGTGTTTCAAATAAGATTCATTAAAATAACCCACACCCTTAAATCTATTCTGTCCGTGTACCTCCGATTTGAAGAGGATGTTGACTGTCATTAGATGAACATTAATTTTGCTTTTCACCAAGAAGATATTTCTGTCAAGTTTTTGATGAAAATTGGTTTCTCCAGTAGTCTATAGAAAATTTTTCTAATAAATCTTCACCTAAAATTATAATCTCCTATTGTGATCTACAATACACCCAGAGGAATATCCACACATATGGGTAATTGGCTCTTATTGTTATTATTATTTTTTGGGGTATTTATATGCTTACCGTTGATCTCCTGTTGTGGTCATAGCCGCTCCCTTTCCAACCTCCCTCGAATGATAATTTTAACAAATTAAAATCTTCACTCCATCAGAAAGCTGTCATGCAAAATTCAGCTTTTCTGGACCAGTAGTTCTCGAGAAGAAAATATGTAAATGACACAGCTTTTTTTTTCTTTTACTCTAACGGGTAATTTCGTTTACTTTGTGTCGACTAAGGGCCCACGGCGGGTGTGACCGGTCAGCAGAGGATGCTTACTTTTCCATGGCACCTGGTCCTGCCTTCGCTTTTCTTAGAGGTCCGTGTTGCCCACACTAGACTTTGTATACATGTTTTGGGGGGTTATGATTTCGTTTAATCCCTTGTTAACTTCACCAATTATATCTAAATAAAGAAATATTGCGAGACTATAAAATGTTTCCACTGTGGGGAAATCTTGGAAAACATATATACTTACTTTTTCGACGTCGTTTCAAATAACACGGGATTATAATGACCGCCAATATAATCAGCACCAATGTTGAGGCAATGATGAGAACACTACAACAGAAACGATTTCAGTGATCGTATTTCTCTGTCGTATTCTTCAGAGGAATGATGTGATTTATTGCTATTCGTTATCTTTACGCTTTTATTCGAACAAATCCTTCCTCGAAAGTTTGTTAAACCCATGATGGCACATACATGAATAAAGAATACTGGCAATCATTGATCATGAATTGAAAAATCAGAAAACCCCTTAAGAATTCCGTCTATGATGTTCTCGTTGTAAATGAAAACTGAACACTACTCTCTTCTCTCTCTTTCTCTCTCTCTCTCTCTCTCTCTCTCCCTCTCTCTCTCTCTCTCTCTCTCTCTCTCTCTCTCTGCATTTGCGTAGCTTTGACTGTCTGTAGTGTACGCTTTTTTTGTTTGTGAACCGACACATACAATTGATTTTGTGGGTTCGTGCTATTCGTGTTTACAATACATTCTCATTAGTCCTTGCAACAATTAATAAATGAGGGACGTTTGTACATGTAGCCAAGTATAATCAAATGTCGAAATCTACTTATGAACACTCACTAAGGTATTTTTTCTGTGTTCTGTGGTATTTTTTCAGTAACTCGTTTTTCATCAAATGTAAAATTCACTAAGTTAGGACAAGGTGCATCTGAAAATATATCATAACATCATAATTATATACATTACATACATAAATATATTCTGTATTTAAAACTTATATAATGGTCATCAACTGTATACATAAGTATATGAATAAGACATTAGCAAGGGTTAACGTCAAAAATTCATATTAAATGAAGATAAGTGCAAACTTAGATCATTTGACACATCAGAATTTTTAATTAATTTCTACAACACCAAATGAATTCAAGTGAAATGATATCCAATATGGAAGAGTTTGCAATACTCACGCAAATGTGCATCAGTTGACATATAGGTATCTGCACAAGTAGTTGAAGAATCGCCACACTCCACATTATAAAGGTGTTGTGAATCTGTAGATAGTTTTGTACTATGGTGTTTAAACAGCCACGCTACAAGAAAATCAGAGTTCGCATCACTTTCCAAAGTTTGTGCAAAGTTTTGATTATCACTCTGGAACAAAAACTTATTTTATCAAGATACTAACCATGAACAGAGGTTTCGGCTGCGCAAACTTCCACTAACTTTCTTAGAGGATAGCTGTATAGGCAGTGATACTTGAATTTTGACGGAGTTGTGCAGTTTTGTTTCCATGATAAACCTTCACATTTTTTAAACCTTGCTGCTTTTTGTGTTGCTTCTTCCGTGGCAGGACAAACACTGACGACCTCCAATGTTCTTTTCGACCATACGCACGCTTGTGTAAATGCTCCGAAATTACTCTGTTAATTGTACATAATTTATTAATGTTTCCCGCTGCTTAAAATCTTTACTGGGCCAACAGTTTTGTTTCGAAGCACACAGTTTCTTAAGAAATGGTTTTGGGCATTCAATTGGTTTCTATTGATTACTAAGGTGGCACATCTCCGCACCCAGTTTGCAGGTTAATTACCAGCAATTCGGTATTTAAAAAATATTAAAAGCAAAAGGCAAAAATGCCAATCATCAAACAGTGCATTTTTCATTATTCGTATGGCCTTACGTATGTTATGATGCATACAAAGGATTCTAAAATGAATTTTAAAATACTTACCAGAACAATAGATACAGCTATAAATATTGCGTAATGTTCCCGACGTCCGACCATAATTCCTTCTCCTGTCTGTATAAGAGACAGTTGATAGCAACTGATCTCATAGAATAAAAATGATGGAAGTTTAAGCATGGTTTAGAATGCAAGAATGTATTTTTTACAAAAATGATTGAGTACAAAAACTTAAAAAAACCATCAATTAACAGTAACTTATTATACTCTTAACGTTGACTGCTGTGTCATTTTTGTTTTGTCTTATGTTTTATGTTTTTTTCTGAGCAAAATCCGTATTATTCTGAACTAAGATACCATAACATTCAATATTTTACATTTCTATTCACATAACCTATAATAATTGATAAATATTGATGTTTGCTTTACCAGAAAGCTGAATAACAAATTAACGTATGGTCTATTTGTGTCCATGATATTCACGTGTTATTACATTTTAGAAATATATGATCAACAGTAATCTGGACTGAACAAAGGCAAGGATTAATCTCAAATTTCTTATAACGAATACAAAATTAAGAGTAAGACAAACGTGGATCCCTTTGATACAGAAATCAAACGAAATTTTAAAATAATTGTATTCCATCAAATCAATTTGTATTAAATGGTGTAACGAGAAATATACCTGTAAATGGATTAAACACATAAAGTACCCTTTAAAAGGTTTTGCGTTTAATTTCGTTATCACGACATGCTATTCAAATATATATTTAAAAAATTCGATTATGGTAATTACTGAACTGACCCAGAACCCTCTATTATTTAGTGCGTCCGTGATTCTATAATTATGTTGTTATCCTTGTGTTATAGATCAGTATAATATACCTGCTCGTTTATCCTACAGCTACATATTTATGTTTCACATTTCGTTTCACTGATCGGTTCCTCTTGCTTTAATGCCCTCTCTTCTCAGGGCAATATTTTAGAATCTCGCAGGCAGTTGAATTCTACATCGTGCATCAAAACTGATTAATTCATCCTTCTGAAAAAAAATATAATTTGATATTCAAGCTCTTGATGAAATTGCTCTGATTTTGATTAATTTGATTTCTGCATAAAATAAACTTTATTTTAATTTACGTCGTGTATTGACATGTCGCATGAATTTTAAACTGAAAGCGTGTCATATTTTAATATTAACACTCGACCTTTAAAATTGTTTAAATGATAAAAAATAAATTATTTTCATTTTCTCGTTGGATGATGGTATACCACGAAAAACCCAGAAAATATTGAATCATGCACTTACACGCGCTTTGTTTTGCTTTTTAACCGGATATACCCCATCCAACGAAAACATAATGAATTAAA
>CAJDSM010041604.1:0-11578 GCA_903981925.1 Ostrea lurida | reverse complement strand
TCCACGAACTTTACGGACAGCCCTCGTACATTTACTTTTTTGTGAAAATAAATGCATTATGGATCGGATATTAGATGTTTCTATTGATTGACACTTTTTGGGTGTTTTTTCTTCTTCTTTTTTTCACAGAAAAGTTTAGTATTGAAAACTTATCCTATGACCTCTAAATGAAATTGTGGTGTAACGATCATTCGTAATAAAACAGGCGTATTGTGTATATCGTGAAACGTAAATATTTTGTTTCATACGTCAAACCTGAGTGGTCAGGAAGACTTGCAATTATAAAGGAATAAATATTTACAAGAACAAATCGAGTGTCCATTCTTAACTTGGGATACCAATTCCACTGACAGCAGTGTATAAGAAACCAAATGGTCAGTTCATTCTTACGACTAACATTTTTGTTGTACATGTACCATTTTATTAGACCTGAAAAAGTTTTCATCGGTGTATTCTTATTGTAGTAAATCATATATATATATATATTATCTTTCTATCACACACAGAAGAGATTTTAAGAATTATTACTTAGGCCAAGCAAAAAAAAAAATTGAGTTCTCAGAGCCTATTGAAAAATTAAATGAGGCAGGCAGTTTTTTTTTTTTTTTTTTTTATTTTTTTACTTTACAAGATGTAAAAATGAATAACATTTAAACACAACCATCTTTAAGTAGCATAATTGTATTTTACGAAAAAATAATCTTTCAGATTTTTTTTCTATATGTATAAGATCTATTAAATGAAGTTATGCTTTCATACGTAATTACATCATTGAAGTAAAAAAGATATACAAGACAATTTATTTACTACAAACATTGCAAGCGTTATTTTGAATTCTACTTCTCATATAAGGAGATTACGTCACAATGATGTTCATCCACTTTCCATTTATAGAACTGCCACGTTGTAGACACGTCTTTTGATGCTTATTTCTCGCTTGTTGTTTAATAATAATAATGATTGGATTTATATAGCGCCTTATCTACCTAAGTACTGTCCTGTTCAGCTCAAATAATTTAATTTTACTTGTTACAAGCAATTTGATTGGCTGAAATACGATTGAGCAACATCAATTATTTTGGATAATCTAACTTGCTCTTTGTGACGTCCTTAGAATGACGTCACAATGCATTTGACGTTATTGTTTCCACTTTGTTGCTACGGCAAAATTCGTTCCGCCTCATTCAAAATCCTGAATATCTCGAAGTTACTCATCACACAATGTAAATTACAATTTTTTAAATTAAATTATAAGGAATGAAGCTAATTTTGACCTATTGTTATACGATATAATCTAACTTTGTACAGTTTACGCTAAAATATAATCCGCTTCGCGGATTATAAAGCGTAAACTGCACCAAGTTAGATTATATCGGATAACATAGGTAAAATTAGCTTCATTTCCTAATTGAAATTCCATATTTCAGTAGCGCACGCTTTACAATGCATTTACATTTTGATCAGGGATAAATATATATTTTATTTCCTTATGAAAAGAAATCACAGTGTAATAAAATTCAAAGATACAGATTATGCTATTTAAAGATTACACAAAGTAGTGAACATTCACATATTTATAACACAATCATTTCTTCTTTTGTTTTTTGGCCTCTTTTTCCTTCCACATATTTCGTTTTCTTTTAGAAGGCGCGTTATCTTGATGGTTTGCACAAACCGGGTATGCACCATCAACTCTTTGGATATTATCATTGCTTCCACAGCTGTAGCAAACATCTGGGAAGCATGCGCTACTGAAATATGGAATTTCAATTGGGCTTGAACAGGACAGGTTTTTTCTGACAAAAACCTTGTCCAACAAAGAATTAATGCGTGGGGCCTTGGTAGAATCGGCAGCTTTAAGATCTTTTAATTCACAGCCGCAAGAATATTGATACAAATCAGTGATTCTGTTCAGCAGCACAAGTTCTTGTGCAGAAAGCTTGTTAGCTGCATAGATAACGCGTGGCTTGTCACACACGACACAAGAAACCACTTTTTGAACTGTTTTAGTTGTTTGGGCACTCGGGGAGAAGGGTATCCCATGACTCAATGCTGTTTTTGTCTGCAGAGATGGCCGGTGTTCCTCACTAGTGTCTGTTCCGAAGACATCATCAAAATCTTTGTAGTGATTTTCTTCACCTATATAGAGAATAAATGCATTCTAAAAGGTTTTCAAATGTCCTTGATATACTTATAAATGTGTATTGATAAAGAAAAAAATTGAAAATAAGGTCATGGAATAATGTGATTCGAAAGTACCTGGAACTGGATCAGGGAATCTGTGAAGCTTGCCAAACACATCAGGTGGTAATCGTGGTGGGGTACATAAGGTGCATGAAGCATCTCCACATTTCTTTATGCAAAAGAAGTATGCCCTACTGGTCACACAATGGTCAAGAAACTTCTGCAGCTGTGGCCTAAAACATTTGCACATGGAAGTAAGATTTGGAAACAAAATACATACTTTTAATATACAGTACACATATTTTTTTAAAATATAGTACTTCTACTCTTGACATCAAATTCAAAACTGGTCGATTCTCTGTAAACAGTAAATAAATCTGTATAGAACACAAGAAAGGTATTTTTATATGAAAAAGGGATTTGTTTATAAAAGAAAAGGTGTCAAGCAAGCAGAGGCCTCAAGGTTAGGAAAGTATTTAATTTTCATTTCACCACATCCCAAGAAATCCATATGTAAAGAGTTAACAGGATGCAAGCATATTAGTAGATATTAAGACTGGTGCAGGGGTATTTAGGCTAGTGAATCTACAAGCTATTGTATATAGGTGATGGAAAAAGTAAAAACCTACTCGTACTAAGGTAGTTCCGAAACACTCCACTGTTGTAAAAATATCAACAAAAATGAGGAATCACTGTTAATGTCAAAATTATCATTTCAAATACACTGAATCTGAATGAAGTTAAGTTTAACCCTTAAAATATTCAATTCTTAATAAAATGCAAAAGATATTAACACCAAAACAAAATTACCGGTTTTTCAACTCCATTGAAAGTTTCTGTTGTGTCATTTCACACACTATCTGGGGTCCAAATCTCTCTAGTATCTGCCACATGCTATCCATCTCATCTTTGGATCCTGCTGGAAAGGTTTTAAAAGGTTTGTCTTTTAGGTGCAGTCTTTCAAAGAGTTTGGTGAGCAGAATCTACAAAATAGAAAATTGTATTAGAATATCAGATCTTAAAACAATGTTTATATTATAGCAGATTAAACACATTTAGAATTTTTATTCACATGGTATAAACGGTTTAAACCCAAAATATCATGCATACATGTACCTTCACTGGTTCAATACTGTCCAAAATCTCTTGCTTTAGCAATGGATTCTTGGCAATCTCTCTAATCTGTCCTATCCCTGAAGCTGATCTCAACTTCCTTTCACATTCTGCTGATCCCTCTTCCCTCATCAAACCAACACACTGCAAAGCTAGATTCAAAATGGACATTATCCTTTCGGGAGGATTCTTCCATGAAGACATAGGTGGTGTTCTGGCTGCAACTAACATATCATAGTCACCATGCAGAAAAAGGCAAATCAGCCCTAGCTGAACCGATAAGTAAGTGAGGCGGTGATCTGGCCCACCATCAGTATACAAGAACAAGATTGGTTTCTTCTGGTTTTCTTGGGCAAGGATCTTGTCTAACTCAGTCATGTGACGAAGAGGAGTAGATGGTTCTAATGCCAAGTCCTTCACACCAACGTACACTTGTCCCCTGTAGAAAGAGCCATAAATGGAGTCTGGTATGTCTAGCAGCATACAAACACTAGGAACTACACTGAACTTGGTAAAATCATGGTCAGATACAGCAAAAATTTTATTCTGACTGACTATCACTCTCTTTCCTCTTTCAACCGCAGCCACAGGATGGCCTGGTTCTCCAACTTTACAATGATGCTTGTCGTCCATGCACACAAATGTACTATACTGTCTAAAATTCACAGCCATAACTTTCTGGTAGTGAAACACAGCCGAGGCATAATGGCAGTCTTGGTGCTCTTTTCTAAGTTGACGAGACTGCACTTGAAATTTCACAGATAATTTCCCAGTGTACTGCAGCGAACTGATACTGGACGGAACTTTTGGCGCAAATTGTAAACGTAGCCATTGCTCGCTGGGAATAGCTGTATCAGGAGGACACTGGTCCTTAACTTGTCTAAGCAAGTCTGGTACTGAAATTGCAGTCGCAAGATGAGTAAATGAGTCATGGCGGCGATCATCAACTGCAGTTTCCACAACGTTTTGAAGATATTCTTGTGTCTTTTCAAAGAAAACTCCATATTTAAATGGACGGCCTTCATTATGTTCACGCAGGTCTGTAATGATACTGGGATCCTGCATATCAAATGCCTGTTGAACTCTTTCATCGATCTTTTTTTCATTTTCTGTTGTAGATGCACTACTGTCACCAGTCAAGATTCTGTATGCAGCTCTTGCATACATAGATTTCACATCAAACACAAGTGCAGCACTCTGAACAAACTTTCGCCTCATAGCTCGTGTATGATAGACATGGATTTCTTTGGTAATACTTTTGATTACATCACTGTTTTTCGCCAAAATAGCATTTTCTGTATCATCACGTGAAACATGCCATATGAAATTGTGTGTCCCCAAGTTATTTCCTGCAGAAATACGAAACAAATAGCACTTCTGTTGCATTCCTTGGTGAATGTTATCCAAATAATATCTGCGCTTGCGTGTATCCACAGGAGTGTATTCATCAATGCATACCGGGATGTAAGAACCAACAGTTAATAAATGATCTGTTAACGATCGGTATCGTGATGACACTGTTGGACAGACAACATACTTCGGATACAAGATTTTCAACGATTGTGTGTCTTCTGAATTTCTTACAGGAAACAACTGCTCTCTATTTTCACTGGTTCTTTTTGCAGCTTCTTTCAGATAGATACAATATTTGTTGCACATTTCTGACAAATCACTCAAAGCTTTCTTGATAGGATACCACATAGGTCCATTAAGAAACGTACTCTCTAAAGCCAACTCTAATTTAGCTACGTGAGACCGCAAGATGGGATGTCTGATGTCATCTTTCTTGTGTTTGTGTCTGTCGGGGTTATTGAAACCTGTGAGATGCTCAAACAAAAGAGGAAGATGACAGTTTCTTTCTTGCATTCTGTTTAAGAACGGGTCTATGTACCACAAACAGTCTGTAAGGGAATGAATTAATGTTGTACCTGTCTCTAGAGATGATTGTGTAAATCCCAGTCCTGCTCTTTGGATCATTCTCAGGATCGTATTGAATAACACTCTCTTGTTATTTGTGATTTTAGTATCTTCTGCATACGGTTCAGGTAATACTCTTTTAGTGTTGGCCATCATCAAAACATCAAATGCGCTTTTCTTGGGGTGTTGACTTGATTCCTGTTCATTCTGAAGCTCATCCGGATTTTCACTTTCGGCACGAAGATTGAATTTGACATACCTTCCAAATATACTCACAGTTTCATTTACATCTACAGAGAGCATGACTCTGTCAAAGGAATCGGTTTTCGATTTACCAATCGATGCTTCCACTGTGAAATTCTTGAATTTCGAGGGAAATGTCCACCCGCAATCAACGTGTCCGTCACGAATGGATTCAAAAAGATTTCCTATGGAAATACTGTCACTATAGTTTCCAATTATGCTCCATGGCATCAACACATTACATCCGCGTGTAATTTGACATGACAGAAGTGCCATATTCGTTGCACAAGACACAATAACACCCACGTTGTATCAGTACATTAGTAATCCATGTCCATTTTTAGCGGATTGTACGCACTTTTCAGCAGGTGTACAAAAACGCTTTAATGATACAGATCCGGATCTTCTAAATTTAAAACCGGCAAGGACAACGCAGAAATTTCCGGAATACTTAGACCTATTTTTACCGAAAAAAAAAGATAATGCGGCAGGGTAAACTTAAAAGCGGCGGGGCCTAAGAACCAATCTTATTTTTTTTTTTCGGCCTTAACTTGTACAAATAATTGTCAACAAATGAACTATTTGACGAGAGTAGCATAATCTTGAGGTGTACTCGGTCTGTTTACATAAAGCGGAAAACATCTGTATTTGTGTTGTGTCACCAATTGTTTGTTGGTGAAAAATACTAAATGAAGAAAAGCAATAAGGTGTCAGCAGACGAGACAAGACCTGCAATATCATACATAGAACATTTCTGACAGTTATTTTTCATTAATTGAATTGAATCTGATTTTACTTGTTGTTTTTGGGGGGGGGGGGGGGCGAGCGTCCCTTTTTGCCCGACGCCATGCGAACCTAAATTTAATATTTGGTAGCTCCGAAACTGCAAACAATAATGAGCAATGAAAGGCAACAATACATTTTGAAGTTCGTTTATGCCTTGCATGAGATAGAAATATTGAATTTTTACTAGTAATGATAATAAGTAAAAATGATTAAACAAGCAGGAGTATGTTGTAAACAATCTGGCGATTATTGCGAACAATGTATAACAAAAAGATACAAAACGGGCGATTGCTTTCGAAAGATGTTGGTAAAACAAATTTGTTGCTCGCCATGAAGTTATCGAGTTCACTTTTTCGCTCCATGAAGTAATCCTAGACGGGATTACCAGCATTACATAGAAAAATAAATGGTTCTTTCTTTTGATTTGATTGTCTTTTTGATTCTGAATGTGTATAGCCTGCTGTTGACAATCAATGGTCGTATTACAAAATACGTTCTTTCTGATGAATATAGTAATTAGTAAAGTAATTAATCCTAACAGTTAGTTCCCCCCATAAAATTGCTATGGGGAGTCACAATGCGGATTAGTTTTGTGATATTGTGACGTCACATGCGACCTTCGATCAGCTGATTTGTGAAGGTAACCACCCCGATCATTCAAAGTAGCGCCGGTTTAATCTCCTTCCTTACTAACATAAATAAACCCCTCCTACCTACCGTGCCACCTCTCTCTCTCTCTCTCTCTCTCTCTCTCTCTCTCTCTCTCTCTCTCTCTCTCTCTCTCCTCTCTCTCTCTCTCTCTCTCTCTCTCTCTTCTCTCTCTCTCTCTCTCGTCTCTCTCTCAGAATGGGGGACAAAGACGCTTTAAAGCCACCTCGATCATTCGAAATAGCGCCCGTTTCACAGTGATTGTTTCCCCGTTCCCTATCTACCCACTGCAAATGTGTTTTCACTGGGTAAATAAGAATTCTAATGCAATTGTTTTGTAATGTGTATTTTGATTGGCTATTTAATGCACTGAGATTTGAGACGATTAAGGAAGTTGGCGCCTGAGCTTTTGAGCACAACTGCGCTGGTTCAATACTGACCCCATTGGTGCAAGCATTTACATTTATACAACTGAACCCTATCCAACTGAAATGTTTTCGTGTCAATTCAGATTTTGAAAACGTTTGGTAGGGACTATATGTTGTGGCGGAATTAATCAAAAAAGTTCTAAATACGAATGATTTTACAGTTTCTATTTCATCCAATATATCTTCGACTATTTTTATTTCAGTTTATAAATCTATAATATGAGTAGCTGCGACTTGGAATTAGTTCAAATATTGTTATTCTCTATAGAAAATTATCGTTTTCCAACTGACATTTCCCTGTAAGATCTCTCTTCATTATTCAAGCCCTTCAAATCATGTCTAACGCCCCCGCTTGCGCGGATGATTGTTTCTGATATTTTAACAATATCCAGCTGCGGGTGAATGACCCTATAAGTGTAAAATCAAACATTTATTTACCATGGACAACATTTCTTTCTTGGTGCAAAAATGCTATTTTTGTCAGAAACATTAAAGGCGTCGACCATTACATTTTGTATAAGTTGACCAAGTTATTTTTATCAAATTCATTGATTTTGATTTGTGATTTTGAAAGGGAAAGAAAAAAGATGCTTCTGAAGGGAGGTGAAAAAAGGTTGTTTCCTCTGAACAGTAGGCATTTGTTTCAGAAAAGAAAGACTAGAAAAAATGCCTAGACTGTGACATTTACATGTATAATGAAAAATGTTCTAAGAAAATATGTCAGAATGCCCGTATTTAGTTGCTGATAATTTCAAAATCACCCCTATTCAAACACTTGAAACAGAATTTCATTTGTTTTCATCAGAAGCTACATCTTTAAATAATTAGCCAGATGTAGTACGTACTAAAGTCTATTATAAACAAGAGCAATGGCAACGTGGAATCGGATTTTAGTGGGATTTCTATAAATGGTAATTCATTAATGCTTATTAAAAAACCAATATACATCCTTCAGTTGCCATAAAATGCACAGGTACCATGTTTGATGGTCCTAGCCCCCACAAGAAATCTGTGAGCCAATGCTCACTTGCAATACCCCCGCTATAAGCTTATTAAACCTGTCAATAATTCGAAGTCCTCGACAAATAGGAAGTATATGTACGATGAATCTGAAAATGTACCCCACAATACAACATTCCTATACCCGTATAAAGGTTTATAATGCAAAATATTAGTAGCGTGTGATAAATAGTTGCTGAGAATTGATACGAAAAATGTTGTACATAAGCACTGTATAAGAAAACTTCCAATTTCTCTTCAAACAGGAAATAGATGTCCGAAGAATCTGAAAATGCATCCAACGATACACCATACCTATATACATGTAATTACATTCACTGAATCTTTTCGCTTATATTTCCTTTGGAATTGACATTGCGTCCATCATCCATTAATTAAATGCATGTTTGTTGCAAACTAGTTGGATCCGGTTTTGTAGTGTAACTTGTACGCAAGGTCATTACCAAATATGGAGCGATTCCAAGGTTCAAAGGTTGAATTGGCTTTTCCGATAAAATTGGCGAAGTAAACAACTGTGTTAAACGTAATCATATCCCGAAAAACATATACAAAAATCGAATGAGGTCAACACGGACCTCCGACAAGGCGAAGCAGGATTCAGGTGCCATGGAGGAGTCAGCAATCCTCTGCTGACCGGTCACCAGCCTCCCGCCATGACGTAAACGGGGTTACCCGTTCCGTCAAAATCTAGGTACGAAAAATACAGTCTAACCAAAGGGTATGAAACAAAATAGTCACATATGACTTTATTGTCAATTTGAACTCGCAAACAAGGTCATCATAGCGGCACTGTAGAGTTTGGATATATCGTGACTTTAAACGAATATTCGTTATAACCCTGCAACATCAACTTTTTCCTTAGTAGTTGCTCGCTTTTAAAAAGTCCTCATACCGCATGACATGCTCTTTGCGTATCGACACATATCGTCAAGCATACAGCAGGTGATAGTGGTACATTCTAATAAGAAAGAAAGTCTGACGATTGCAAAGTTTAAGTCATCACGTTTATCATACAATGTCAGTTGTCAGTTCTGCCCAATTAGACAATTATGAAGTAAAAATATCAAAATATGAAGGAGATCTGTCAGATTCTGTGTGTCCTTTATTTGGAGTTCGTCTAGGTATATCAAATGGACATTATTATGAAAAATTAGATTGTGATTGATAAGACATTAATTAGACGTTTATAACCCCACATGCCTCGCAATACGCATTTTATCAACGCATATACCTATTCCTCGCCGTCACGCTAATTTTAACGGCATATTACCGTGTGCCTTCGCACATCACGCACTTTGAACGCGAAATTTCATTTGCGCTTTATTGCTTTTCACTACGTTATCTCCGTTATAAAACAGGCAAAAATTGATGATTTTTTATAGCGAAACGATTTCAACAACTTCATGATACAACCCAGTTTGCAATACTTTTTGTGCCAATTGATATCAGTATTTTCAATACATATACATGTTATTTAAAGTATAAACAGCGATAACTTTTTTGAAGAAAAATTTTTTTAATACTGTAACATTTTAGACCGGAATGTTTTTCGAAACCGCCAAAATTGGCATGGTTTATATTTAAATAATTGAAAGTTAAGCTTCATATATGTTGGGTTTTTTTTGCGTCAGACCCAGACTTAATAACGCGATCTATCAGATTGCCAATTGCCTTTCTTCCTCCTCATGCATGTTAATACAATAATAAGTTCAGCTGGAGCCCCATGTGTTTTTCAAAAATCGTATCGAATTCAAAAATCGATCATTGAAGTCGAAGGCTTCCCTTCAACCGTTGCGGTAATCATTTCTTTTTATTCCTAACTTGGGTGAAGATATAAAAAGTGACAACAGAATTAACAATTTGTAAGAATTCGACAGGATTCAGGGGATACAACTATGCTATGATTCTTTACTCTGTTCCATTCTAGCCAACGCAACACTGGTATTCAATCACGGGATCGACTATCAGCTGCCTAAAAATATCTTAAAATCGTATTGTAAAAAAAGAGAAGCTTAAAAAAAGATATTTCTTGGCAAGTTATACACAAATAGCCATCTTGGATGAGAGAGAAGAGAATGAGAGAGATGGAGAGAGAGAGATGAAGAGATAGAGAGAGAGAGAAGAGAGAAAGGAGAGAGACGAGAATACGTTACACTGTTCGACCAGTTTGGTCAATATTTGTGGTATTAATTAGCATGTATAGTGTGTGCATATACTCCATGAGCGATTCTCTACCACTTGGAACTAGTTTGTAGTAGTGTTTAACCATGCGAAAGTCCTAGTATAGCTTCGACGTGTTTCCTTATCGTTGGTCATCTTACAAAGGTAATCTAACAATGAGTAGTACAATTAATATCAATTACTGAATCTACTAAATTATCGATGTACATGTATATCAAATCAGTCACGGACAGGGAGATCTATGCAAATAACAGTATCCTTACCATATGAGAATATATGTTGCAAAATAAATGCAAATCATTCAGGGGGGGGGGGGGGCAAGTATCAAATTAGACTGAGTTTTTGCTTAGTCTAAGCATATGCAATGTTCTATTTCAAGATCAAATGAATAAAGAATACATGTATATCTTAAAAATAAAAATAAAGGAAACCGGTAATTCCCATGAAAATGTCGCTTCCCACATATAAAAACGGAGCCGAACGTGGTTCAAGCTTCCCGTCTTCCATAAATATACGAAATAGTCTTACGAGGAATAAATTTGTCCCTCCAACGCTATCTATTGAACTTCTCGGCAAAGTGGCTTATCTTATGGATAATCCCTTCCTTCCATATCAAGCCCAAATAAATCAAATCATTAAATCAAATAATATTTTTTTAAAGTCGATAATTCAATACAAATAACATTGCTCTTAAAGCAGCTATGTTAACCGACTAGTGAGTGTCGATCTCCGTGTATGCGAGAGGATATGATGGACACCCGTTAATCACGTGCCAACATTATATGCCTGTGAGCCTGTCGGTAATTAGCATGTGGCCTAGTACATGACATGGTTAATGATCATCCATTTTCTGAAGTTAGAGCTACTTAAAATCTTGGTTATACATTAACAGAAAACACACACGCTTTTTGTAAGCTACAAGATGAATAAATCAAAGCCAAGTACATTGTGAAAAGATAGGTAACATTGCATTTCTTCAGCGAATGGAATTTTCACATATCCCAGACTTTTCAATATTTTTTGCCGCCGATATTTTTACCAAATGTCCTCATCTGCGT
>CAJDSM010041600.1:0-12460 GCA_903981925.1 Ostrea lurida | reverse complement strand
CTAATGTTGATTTTTATGCTTCCTTGGGGGGTCTCCTGGTTTCAAGTACCGGTAATACAGTACAGCGGCGGATTTAGAGAGGTTGGGCGTTGTTTTATGTGGGAAGAATGGTTGGGGTGGAAATAGTATGTTTGCAGAACAAAAGAATCTGAAACTTGCATCAAAGCTGGCAAGGAATTTGTAAAACTTGTCATTGTTTCCCCATCCCACCAGGCCATTCTGGATATGGCAGGATCTAAGTAGTATATCACTGTCATTGCCTAAATAAGACTATTTCAGAAATTGAAAACACGTTTGTACTGTTATTACAGTACTAAAAAAAATGACATGACAAAGAACCCAACGATAATTTTTTAGACATCCAGTACATATTAAAAATCAACATGATAAATGATTTCCCAAATGTTTCTCATGCAGCATACACCATACTTTTCATACATTACAACTTTTATATTACAATGCATCGATCTACTTGCACGTGAACATGTACTTTGATCGGACGGCACTTCGTTGCTTAGGTAGGTTCGTGCTGGTGTTCGTTCGAAGTGTTTTGCAATTTTCTTAACATAGTCCTGCACTTCCTTTCTGCACAGTAGCTTAATATCTACAAAACTGCAGTGGGATGGCGCGAAAGTGGGGGGTCATTCTTCAATATTGAGATATTCCATAAATGACACAAAAAACAAATGCCAAGAGGGGAAAATTCCGGTGAGCGAGTGGGCGTTAAGATGTGTCTCCCAAGAGCTTCTGGAATTGTCGGGCTGCGAGGGGACCCGTCCATCGATCTGAAGGATGACTCCATGGGCGAGGGCCCGTTCCGGACCCAGTGCAACTGTTCGGGAACTCGGGCTCGTCCGGACTTTGACGGCACCGACGATGGTCCCCTATCACTGGTGGGGGTTACCCCAGAGGAAATGGCCCAGAGCCAGCGCCGCGACCCGGACCTTGGGCCGTTTGGCATGGCTAGTTGATAAGCCAGGAACCGAGAGGGGGATCTGTTCCTGGCAGGCCCCGCCCTGAAGAATTACTGAGATCAACCGGGAGTTATATGTCCTTGACGACGAGCAGGTCTTGTGGCGGTCCATAGAGGGCGAGGGTTCCACACGCCGGGAGGTCGACAGTTGGTGATCCCCAGAGAACTGCGGGAGGAAGTACGATTGTGCCATAGATATTCCGGCAGCTGGCCATCAGGGGTCAGTAGGACCAAAGCTCAGGCCAGGGGGTCAGTAGGACCAAAGCTCGCCTGAGAGAGCGCTTTACGTGGTAACGGATGATGAAGGAAGCCGAAACTTTTGTGAACACGTGCGGACCCTTGCAGTAGGAACAAACATCCCCAGCGCCACGCTCGAGCGGAAATGATCAAATATCACGCTGGAATGGCCATGGAGAGGGTGCATATTGGACTTCCTGGCCCCCTGCCCAGGACGCCAATGGCAATGAATTACGTCTGGTTATGGTGGACCAGTTCACCAAATAGGTGGAGTGTGTGCCGCTCCCCTCGAGACTGCTGAAGTGACAGCCTCGGCGGCGGTGGACCAGTTTTCGCTCGGTTCGGCTGTCCCTTCCAGATCTTACCGATCAGGGGCCGCAATTTCGAAAGTAAGCTTTCGGAGCTGTGTGCGGGCTCTTGAAGATCCATAAGGCCCGCACTACCCCTACCGACCCTCGGCCAATGGCAGGTGGAGCGCTACAATCCGACACTGATGGACGCCGTCCGGTTTACATTGACAAGGCTCAGGACTGCTGGGACCAACACTTAGCCCAGATCGCTGGAGCTCTCCGGTCCTCCGTGAACCGCAGCACTGGGTTCACCGCCAAAACAGTTGATGCTGGGGCGAGAGACTTAATTCCCCGGCGGACCTATTGTACCCAGTTCCGGCCCGGGGGGGACCGGAGTCTCGAGGAGTACGTGGCGGAGCTGGAGAAATCTATCCAGTTGGCCCACGAGACGCCCGATCCGCCTCAAGACCACGGAGGAACGCCTGAAACGAGATTATGACCTCAAGGTATTATTCCAGGCTTATCAGGAGGGAGACCTGGTGTATATCCTGGACACCGCCACCGTGAGGGCAAGTGCAGGAAGCTGAGCCGTCCTGGAAGGGTCCGGGCTTAGTAGTTAAGAGCTCAGCGCTCATATTGTTACCGGGTACGCACCCGAATTCCGTCGTCTGGTCAATCATGATCGCATGAAGCGTGCCGTGACAGAAATGTACCTCGCTGGTTGGTCAAAGCGCGAGCCAGTTCTTGGCCCCGGAGGGCCCGGTGGCCAATGTCCCCGCGGGAAGTCTCCACGGCCACGGAGGCGGGGGACTCGCAGCCAGTGGTGGAGTCGGAAGGGCCCCGGGCGACGAACCGACGGCGGTCGCCGGGGCCCCCGCTCGTGGCGGCCGAGGGAAGACCCAGGAAACTCGCGTACGTGCTCGCGAACCGATCTCGCGGGCCCCGGCCCGCCGGGGCATTTACTGTAGCTGCGACAGGGAGACGACGTGGTCTCATGATCCAGTGCGAGCGGTGCGAGGAGTGGTTCCACGGAAGGTGCGTGGGAGTGTCCGTGGAGGAAGCCGAAACAATAGACATGTATGTTGCCCCTCGTGCAATGACTCACCCCCGTCTTCTATTTGCAGGATGACAGACCGGGATTCTGACCGGAGGGGGCCTCCCCCTCCGAGAGAATGGAGCCGAGAGCGGCGGCCACCGGGCCGCCTCGGGGAGACGGCGGGAAGATCCCCGCCGCCCCCGTCACCAGGCTAGGATCCCCGCCCCCCATGGGAGGGAGGGAACGGCGGTCGTTCACCGCCTCGGGGAGGCGACGGGGAAGATCCCCGTCACCCCGCACCCAGGGTAAGATCCCCGCCCCCTAGGGAAAGGGAGGAACGGCGGTCGTCAACCGCCTCGGGGAGACGACGGGAAGGTCCCCGTCGCCCCGGACCCAAGACCCCCCTGTTAAGGCCCCCAGCCCCCCCGGGGAGCGGTGACCCACCCCCCGCCCGTCGGAGAAGGCGAAGGGCGGGGAGGGTGAGAATCCGTTCGCGAACGTCCCATTGCCCGGCGGGGTGCGAGTACCGCACGCGGAAGATGAGGGAACACGTGACCTCCAGTCACTTGCCGCCAGGAGAGGGAGAGGGTGCATTTGGACTTCCTGGGCCCCCTGCCCAGGACCGCCAATGGCAATGAATACGTCCTGGTTAAGATGTAAACAAACTATGTTACATAGCACAGTCATTCAGTTAACATTACTCACGATTGATTGCAAGGTTGTGTGCATGTTCACTTTACAGAAATAACTTTTTACAGTGATATTGTCACCTGTTGACGCGAACGTAACTAAACATATTTAGTGTTTATACATTTTATAACACATGTACCAACAAAGTGACAATACCATCAGCGCATTAAGGATGAAGTGTATACCACCCGACAATAATTCTCTCTCCTCCATTGATGTTATGCCAGTAATTGGTTACAATCAAAGTACCCATACAGATACGGACAGATGTTGATTAAACGCATATATGTATAGCCTAATGTACCTAATCAGCACTCCTGTTTATCTGATATATACTTACATTTTAATAACTACTAAAGAAAGGTTAATTCCTATCTAGTAAAAGGAGAGCATGAACTTGTCAGGATAAACAAGTTCTGTCCAAGCCTCTCCTTTTTCATTCTTATAATATTCCTCACTTTATAAATATACATTTGTACACATCGTACCAATTAAAACATGCATCACGGCGTCTGTATAATTTGAGTATGCATTTGGTCCAAACATTTTTTATATACGTATCTCACCGTTTTCATAGATCATGCTCCCTCGATTTAAACGAATGCAGAATGGGGACTTGCGGATGGGGGACTCCAAAGATGCAGATAAGGGGGTTGCCAGCAGCAGTCTTGCTGGCCTAAAATCAGAGAAGCCTGAGACTGTGGCGGAAAAGGCTAAGGAGGCAGTAATAAAAGGTGGGGGAGAAGTCGCATGTCCTTGAAATGTACTCCATCCTCCAGTTTGCACAAATACCGAGGATCAAACCCTTCAAGTGGAGGCTACGACCAATTTGCCTTAGAGAGTACCTGCAGGTTGGCTGTTGACGACATGAGAAGGAGCCTCTGTCCAAGAATGCTCGCACTATTTCAGCAAAACAAACACTCTTTCAAGGAGTACACTGACGCTGCCCGTAATTAAAGGTCACAAAACAATTTTCACCTAATATTTTTTCACTGAAACCTGTTTTTCAAATGCAGTACAAATTCCAAGATACATATAATTGATTCTGATAATGAATATGAAAATACACACATAAAATAGAAGAATAATATGGGGAATACATTACGCATAAATTTGGCCGGGGGAAATTTCATTCAACCTTTTGCCAAGAAATGATGCCCAATCCTGAAAGACAACCGCGATGTTCGGTTTATTAACAAACTCCTTTTCTCTAATATCCTTACAAGAATGATCCCAATAATTTAGTTCACTGATAAACTTCAATCAAAAGTTAATAATCACTGGTTGGATGAAAAATTTCGAAAATCAGTGCGAAGAAAGTGCCCAACACCTTAACTCTAATTCCTCGATGGTAAAATTTCATCATTGAATCTTTCCAGGAATAACACCAACACATCAGAGCTTGTGAGGAAAACAGACGGCAATATTCAATGATAATCCCATAATAGTAAAAACAACGTTTTTGACTGAACTTTAATTTGGCAACCAAGTGTCATCGTCGCAGTCCATTTGCCCTCGACAGGCTAGTTAATCTATATGATAATATTTTAGGAACACCAAAATCCTGACAACGAAATTGAAATGCGATGTCGAAATCAAAAACAAAATATTAGACCTCCTTTAACTAATTTCTTTCAGGAGTCCAGAGGCTGTTGCAGTAAAGAGGGAACAGACGGGAAGCCAAACCGTAAGATCACATAGCATCTACACATCTACCGTCCTGCGCTCCCAGCAGTCAGACTCATTTAAGCTATCCCCTCCCGCATCGAGCTCGCAAAAGGATTCGAGAGAGCTCACCTCAGAAATCATGAATATTTCTCTCCGAAAATTCCCTGTGCACAAGCCAACCCTCACCTAGGAGTGGCCTTGCAGGTTAGCAGCACACAGACAAAGGTTGATACGCGACTGATGTCCTGGCCTCACGCTGCTGAAAAGCCAGTCTGGAAGCGATGCACCAATTACCCAATCAGACTTGCGTCTACAGATCTATCTTAAACCCTTCCCATTTTTAATAGTTGGGGGTAGAAAATAAGGGGGGGGTAAAAATGATGGGGATCGTGACTAGATCTGTGATATAATGGCCACCGGTACTATGACATCAAAGCACAAATATCTATATGTCTGCATATAATTTACTTAAAAATGACATACGCTATAAGAACTTTGATTAAATTATTTCAAGATTTCTTTCATGTAATTTAATAAAAATATAAGTTAAACCTTTATTTATAGTTGAATATCCATGACCAATCCTTTTCTGGAATTTTTCCCCCCTCTTTGGCATTGGTTTTTTTTAGCGTGTCATTTATAAATCTCAATACTGAAGAAATGACCCCCCAACAGTCGCGCCCATCCCACATCAGTTTGTAGTTAATTAAAGCTTAACCAGTGCAGGAAAGGAAGCTTGCAGCGACATTGTTTACAGAAAATTGCAACAGAACACTATTCGAACGAACAGCCAGCCCACGAACCTACCTATAAGCAACGAAGCTGGCCGCGCTCGGCATCAACAGTACGATGTTCACCGTGCAAGAAAGATCGATGCATTGTAATAACTAACAAGTAGTAATGACATTGAAAAGAATATGCGTGTATATGCGCATGAAAAAACAATTTATGCGGCGAATCATTATCATTGTAGATTTTTGCTATGTACCTGGAGTCCTAAAAATTATCGTTGCGTTTTTTTGTCATGTATCACTTTTTTTAGTCCTACTGTAAATAAGCAGCTACAAAGCTGTTTTCAAATTATTGAAAGTCTTATGTTAGCCAGCTGGACACTGTGAACTATACTTAGATCCTGCCATGATCCAGAAGTGGCCTGCATCGGATGGCGGAAACACATGGACAAGTATAACAAATTCCTTTGCCAGGCTTGGTGATTCAAGTTTCAGGATTCTTTTTGCTTCCGCAAACATTACAATTTCCAGCCTCCAACCATTCTTCCACACAATAAAAAACGCACCTCCCCTCCTGAATCCGCCACTGTACTCTCATTACCGCCGACTTGAAACCAGGAGATCCCCAAGGAAGCATTACAAATATCAAACATTACGATCAGCAGAAGATAGCAAGTACTGCACAAATAACACCTCGCGTCCAATGTTACAACTCTAATTCACTTCCATCGTCATCTACATTACACGCTTTTCATGAATTGCAAGCGAAATCAAACATGGCTTGCAATATGTATTCTACTATTATAGAGGACTTTATTCATATCGTACGATCTTTCTGTACATAATACCGCTTTTACAATGTTTTTATTACTTTGAACAATACAACACGACGCGACGTGATCATCACTACTTGTGCAAATGTAACGCTCTTGGATATCCTCAACGACTCTTCTGTGGTAACAGAGGCCAAATTTAATGCCGAACAAGCAAGCCACACATTCGCCAACCATATGAAGGAGGAGACAGGCGAGAATTTCCTCTTGCACAGTAAAAGTTGGCTGTACTTGTATTTCAGCACTGCAAGAATTAGCACCAAAACTACAAGGATTAACTCCAAGAAACTTCTAAAACAAATTCCAAAAGGCAATGTGACATTTTGGGAAAATGATATAGATCTGTAGCATAGTTTCAACTCGATGAAGTTGATATTCCAGCTGAAATGCGTGCTTTGGTAAAATGTCAATTGACACGCGAACATCAACTTTTAAACTGACTTATCCTTCTAGGCATATATACAATGAAACATTTCTTTACTGTAAATTGCTCCCGTTTGTAATTATATAATTAAAGCCATCTTTTTTAAGAAATACATACCGATCACAAAGTTTTATTGAATATATCCTTGACTCCATGCGGCCAACAGTTTAAGCTACTATTATATTCGCCCAAACAGATCTAAACCCAACGGAGCGGAGACAACACCCCACCCCTGCACCCCTACAAGCCGGCAGTCCATGCTATCCAAAAAGTTGTACCAGAAAGAGGGTCGGCTCAAGACTTACTAAAGCCAAATTCAATATAAATCCAGTCAAACATTAAGCATGTCAAATGCCATCAATTAAACTGCGAAATTTGTTAAACATATCAAATATCCATAAATGAATTCACAGGCTTTCATTATCCATTATATCAAAAACTTGTTGCGCTACCTAGTCCTTCAGGGGAAGACCACGTGTCGCCAAGACCTACTTACTAATTTCATTTGAAAAAATTACTTCATTTCATTTAAAGTCATCATCATGGCAAAACAAGCTATATAATTATCGTTTTTGTCAGAGATTCAGTTATCTGTTGTCAAGTTACCCAGACACTGACAATGCAATTCCATCTTAACATGATGAATTAGATGACAAGATGAGATATTGTTATGAGATGCCATTTGTGAGATTTCTATCTGAAATATAAGACCACAATCTTTTTATGTCAAAACAATTACAAGTATGCCGTCAAACAGAACTGTTAACATGCCGGCAATGATTTTGCGAAACCTGCGATTACACGATGCAGTTGTCCATTACTGATACTCATGTGCCCAAATAATCCAGGAAGGGCTGGCCTACTGTGGTTTTCTGAGAAAATGCTGACATGAAACTTTCTGTGACGACCGCACGACTAAAGTTAGATCCACTGCCGCCTCCGCTAACGCAAAGCAAAAATGTTTTAAAAAATCATTGAGATGGCGTTTTAGAAATATCAGGCGGATCCATAGTAAACTCGATACCTTAGCTCCGATGTTACACCTAAGGCTGAGTCCGATTTGGTATGATATTTAAAGGCGGAAGTCCAACCTAATATATGTCAGGCGCTCATTAGGCCGGTAATTTTTTACATGACAGATAACTCCGATAACTACCATTCAAATACGCCCTGAATCCGATTTTAAACATAAATCCAATGCCATTACCTGGAAAATAAGATCTCGCCAGCTTAAACAAAATTCTGCCTTAAAATCCGACCTATAAGTCTTTAGGAGGATGGACCATATTCATACAGGATATTTATAATTTAGACACGAGGAAGAAATTATTTGGGAAACCTATTAAAAACGAGACGAACCCTGACAAAAAAAAAATATTTAGATTCTGACCAAGAATTCATCAAAAGAAAAAGAAACAACAGCCATCGCCAGGTTATTGTCAAAGTGAAAGTTGCCTAGACACGTGCAACAACTGGAAACAGAGAAGAAGGAACAAAAGTTGCTGTCCAGAAATTGTTATCCTCACTGGCTTTTTGAAACTTCGACATCTTCACTCAAGCCAATTGAAGCAAGTGCATGTGCAGCAGGATGGAGCAGCTTTATACTTTTGAAGAAAACCCTTTCTCAGAAACTTTTCAGACAAAAGGACACCGAGATGGGAACATTATTAAAACAATATCAGAATTTGTAGTCATATACTTGCAACCCGTAGGGATACGGGTTGGAATAGTGTCCTCAGATCCGCCTGCCTGCTCGTACAGATGCGACTGAATTCGGATGAGGACCGGGAAAACCGAGCGACCCCCGCTGGTCACAGCAGCGTGTGCGCACGAAAAAGCATCCCCTCCGTATCAAAGGTCCTGGTGCCGAGCATTTTGTATCCTTCACCGGTAATGTGACGTCTCCATATGAGTGAAAGATTCTCGAATGGGACGTAAAACAGAAAAAATCATAGAACTTGCATCCCTTAGAAGTTGCTATTGAGAAAAGTTCGCTTGTCACAATATTTGAATGTTTTCGAGCACGTACTTACACTACGATATTCCCACTCAAGGACTTGCACGAACAAACAACAACTCAAACTCAAAAAAAGTATCATGACTTATTGTTGATACTTATTTTTTTAAAATTATGCTCCGAACAACTTGCCAGCAGATTTTTCATAGGACAACCTTTGCACCCTGTCAAGTAACATTTGGGGTTGCGAAACATCACTTTGGCGATTTAGATTCCAGCCAGTGACGACGACCCAATTCATCACTTCGCCACCATTCAAGCCATACAGTACTTTATACGCAAACAGAACATGGCCTCCCATGGTTGATTATTTATTGTAATTTGTTTTACGCTCCCACTCGAGATTTACGGTAGACGAAACGAAATTGATTTTTTTTGGTCAATTTCAAGGCTATAACAGCGCACACCCGCGCATATAAGCTTAAAATTGTTAGTATGCCTAAACATCTTTACTTACTATTCGATTTAAAATTTTAGCTCAAATTCGAGTTATCGAACACTATTCGAATATTTCGTTGACATCCCGCAAAAAACAATCTAAGGTGTGAAACGGAGAAGTACCCAAAATTTGCTGTGTTTGTAAATTACATTTGTATCCATTGCCTTACAGTCATAGTTAAACTGGCCCAGTACTAAGGACTTACTGTTGGCCACACTTCTGCAACTTTTCGCAAATGCCATTTTCATATAACAAGTTTTTGTAAAAAAAAAATTGTACTCGCTGGAATTTTGTTCCCAATCTCTATCACCAATTTTAACCATGACTTTTGGTCCAATGTCAATTTCTACAAAGATTTTTGAGTTCCATAGTCTATCGTATTAATTTTTCGTTAGTTCTACATTTCCTTTATACATGTATGCCCGAGCCGTAGAGGGCTCGCCCTCTATTCAGCGTATATACGTTAAGCCGTAGTGTTACCAGGATACAAGAAACCTGTATTTAGGGAAGTACACTGTCCACAATTTCTCTGCTGTAGATGGTCGATGGAACCCATATTTTGGCAAATTTACTACATCTATAATTATGTTGCTATATCTAAAAGTTTCTGTTTTTAATCCCAAGCTGTGGTTGTGGTGTTTGCAGAAACAATTGAACGACGAATACAGGAATGCGTCTTGCCTTGTACAAGCTGGAATTTTTTCCAATAAAAACACAATTTTAATCTATGGACTTTTGCGTCCACATGAACTTACAATTCTACCATCTATAATTATGTCTGATATCTAAAAGTTTCTGTTTTTAATCCCAAAGGTGTGGTGTGGTGTTTTTGCCATAAAAATTGAGACCGAAACAGAATGCTCTGCTTGTACAAGCATGGAATTTTGTTTCCAATAACAAAACAATTTTAATCTATGACTTTTGGTCCAATGACTTACAATTCCTACATCTATAATCTATGTTGTAATCTAAAAGTTCTGTTTTTTAATCCTAAGATGTGAATGTCGGTGTTATGCTTAGAAAAATGGACGACGCATACAGAATACGCTGCTGTTGGAGCAATTCCAGTCTGTGAACGAGCATTCGAAGTGACCCTGGAATGCATTACACAGTATTAGAACCTTCATTGACAACTTGCTTAACATTGACATGTCCTGGAGTTAGCCTGTATGACTACATTCAAGACGAGGGACCTTTGGATGACCATGAACCAGTAAAATGAGTAGATAATAAATTTCATCTAACATAAGGATCAATGGATCCATTAGTCGTAGTTAAGTACGTTTTTCAAAACGCAATCCAGAATCAATGTTAACAAACAATAATATTCACAACTTAACTTGACGTAACTTCAGGTAACAAAAAATCCCCAGTCACAATTGTAAAGATTGTTGTTTTAAATAATCTTATTAATATTGTACAAAACAATCTCAGAATCCAAAGTTACCAAGAATAATTCACAACTTCTGAGTAACTTCAGGCTAACAAACAAATCAGTCACAATTTGTAAAATATGTGTTTTTAATTTACCAGAAACAATAAGACAACATATACAAATCGCGGAGTTTGTCCTCTGGACTATGGTATCGGCTTAGGACGAGGGAATCGGCAACAGTACACACGCATGCGTTCGTCAAACCATCCACAGCAAATTTCAATAAGAGGAGATACACAAGATTCCAAGCTTTGCCCTAAGAAGATGCAGGCTCCTAGCGTACCCGCGCACAAATGAGCTGTTCCACTTGTTAACGCCAGCATAGGCGAAGAAGTAGTACAGAGGTGGTGGCTGGTAAATTTCCCATCTGATGAAGCTTGCTAGAACATGCAGGGTATTTGGAGTCTGCGCCTCAAACAAGATCCAGCCTACCAAGATATTCAATCTTTAACTTGAAATTAATTACAGCTGTAAATATTTGCCTTTTTTTGAAATTTTTTTTAATTTTATGACATTATTTTAAGCCATCAATATTTGTCAAAATATTAAAATTGGTTTTGGGCTCCTTGTATTTTGACCAATGTTATTACAGTCCAAGTTTCAAATTTTTAAACAAAAATCCTGAGGCCACCATACGGCGCGGTTGGACCTCAGTGGTGTAGCAGCTCTCGCCTCGTGATCGGGCCGAGATTCGTGCGGCGATTTGAGCCCCAGTGCTCGGCACCGGCCGCGTCAAACCCTAAGACCTGTTGCAAAAATTCCGGTAATTAAGCTTGATTAAGTATATAAAAATAACAAATATCTAACAAAAGCAATTCTGAATGTCAAATAATGCCAGCCATTACACCAACCATTTGCAAAGAAACAGCATTACATGTAATTCAGCTTTTTTTTACTACATTACAGCCTCACTAGGCATTATCTCAAGTTTGTAATGCGCAGTTTGTTTTTATTAACACTTACACATTTCTAGGCATTTTCTATTGAAACATGCAGCCATTTGCAATGCAGCTTACAGTCACCATTACCCCATGTCTCGCAGGTCCGACCGCAGAACTTCTAGCATTTTCTCTCTCACTATGGCTTCTACACATTGCACTACGTCCTAATCGCCGCTTTAAAACAACATTGTCCTCACTCTCTGGTTGGATTTCATCTATCAAAAATTTTGGTCATAAAACAATTTTTGTCAATCAACTGCAAATTGCAGACCAGTAGAAAATACGATCAATGGCCAATGCGCCTAACTACGTGCGTACATCCAAATATCAATAACACTAGTACAGCAACTCTCTCTCAGCGATTACGTACTCGACAGGCCATCTCCAATATAATTTCGTTTATGTCTATTGCGAGTCCAATCATGTATGCTATCTATCTCCGCGTAAGGACGCCTCAGTTATTACATTTTCCACATGTCCTATGCATCAAAGTCCTTCTTCAATCGTCGCATTGACGCACTCTGCGCTCGTACCTACTACCTTACAAGTCTCTCTCTAGTCGATCATAACATGCGAATCTATGATGTTCCTACATCATAGAATAGGTCTAGTCCATGCCCTTTGCTAAACAGAGTGTCTATACGAATCACCTGCACGCTAACCTATTGCCAATAACGACAATTTCCTGACGTTGGGCTCTCATATCAATTTCCTATCCGGGGAAAAGGATAACTTTGAATCTCCCC